>JAOWAY010129519.1:0-10788 GCA_028565895.1 Goniobranchus geometricus
CTCAAGTTTAAGTTGAGATTATTCTGATCCTGGACTAGAGTTTAGAGATTCTGGATATAAATCTATCCTGCTGTGGTGTGGTACTTCTAATACTTCCAACTGTGGATTCACTCTCACTCACTCAGGCCAAGGAAAAATTTAGAGAGCAACACTTTAGTATGAAACATTGTAAAGAATTTTTTTCATCAAACATATCAACTCTAAGCCTTCTTCAAACCTTATAAGAACATTAACATTTTGCATGGTGAAAGATATCTTATATTCCACTTTCACCTTGTGAAATGTCTTTTGGTCAACAATTAACTCCAAAAATTGTAAAGTGGAAGAGGAAGGCAGAGTGCCTCTTTACCGCATTTTTCTTTATGAGCACAATATTCCAATGGCAACTGCTGACCACAAAGCACCATTATTTGAGAGAGCATTGCCAAAGTCAGAGGAGGTTACGAAATATTCCGCAGATCAAACTAAAACATGTATTTTGAAAGATTGCCAATCAAGACAAATTGCAAATCTCAAACAATCTTCAACAAGTTCTTTTCACACTTTCCACTGATGGCAGTCATGCAAATGATTCCAAACTGTATCTAATTACTTGTGTTACAACATTCTCTGAAATCCACAAAGCTCCAGGTATTTCAATTCCTAACAACTTTGAAGAAAAATCAAGTGGCATAACCATGGCAAATCTAGTAGTGAATAAACTAGAAAAACGAAAGATACCCAGATCTAACTGCATAACAATGGGCTCAGATTATGCAGGTTATATTTGGGCACAATTCAGGTGTGATTTCAGGTTTACAAAACAATAAAACTGAGATATTTGCTCTAGGTGGCCCATGGCAACTTCTAAATATTGCATCCCAGAAAGCAACACAAATGTTAACAGTCTCCATTGATTCTCTTTTGATTGACCTTTTTCATTATATGGAAGAAAAAAATGGGAATAGAAGAAGAGATTAGCTGAAATGGAAATAGAATGTTGGAATGAGGTGAGGAAGATTCTACAGCATGTCATGCTGGCTTTCCCTCAATCAGTGCCGGTACAATTGACAACTACACAATACATGTATCCAAATTTATTGATGGAGAGAATGATGACAATGATCTCAAAATTAAAAGTAATGAACAATTAAACGGTTTCAAAAGTCCTAAAAAGAAGGCAGATGGTGAGAGCAAATCAAAAAGTGAACAAAAAGCTGCTATTATGCTTCTTAAAACCTGATGCCATCAGTGACAAGCATCCTAATTAAAATGGTTTTAGGGCAAAAGGAATAGAGGGGAAAGGCTTAGACATGTGAATAGGGAATAGTGCCTTGGACCGTGTAGAGAAGTTGGAAGGAAGAGACCTACATGGAATTAAATTTTTTTTATCCTGTGAGGCAATAATACTATACTTTCAGCGACTATGTGATAGCTAACTTTAATCTCAAATCAGATGTCTTGAAACATGCAGCTGTTGCAGATATTGAGAGGAGAGCAGAACCTACGTTTACATCTATTAATTAGTTTCTTCATCAAGAAGCATCCATGCCTTCTTTTACTAAAAGGAGACACTAAGTATTAAGCTATGGATGGATTGCAGGAGTAGTTTTCACAATTTCAAAAAGGGTGCTTGTATTATTCGTTCTACCAAAAATCAATCAGTGGACAGTGGTTTGAGGTAGGGGAAAGAAAAGGCGTGCTTGGCAAAGTTAAATTCCAGAGGTTGTCCTTTTTCATGCTGGGACTTTTAACAATTCTGCTCAGCAATAATGAGTGAAAGAATTTTTAAACAAGTGAGGAGGAACAAGACACTTTCGAGGCTGCCTTTCTAATGAGACCCCGTCCAATATTCTCATAGCAAAATCATTCATGGATAGGAAATGCTATGAGAAAGCAAAAGCAGTTACTTTGGCTTATTTAAAGGAAAAGTACACCGGTGCCCAATGGATGCCTTTGACATGTCCTTGCATAATTATTCTAATCCTTACTTTGAGGATTCTACTATATGCCTGATGAGATGTCATAATATGATGAAAAATCAATTTTCCAACTTCCTAATCTTCAGGGTAAGCCTTACATTTAAAATGATGGGATTTTTCCAGGGTCATTATGCTTAAAACTATCTGTATGTTGTATGAATGATTTAGACAAAATTATCTTTATTAACAGATGCAATGTGGTAGGTCGGATGTTGTGCCAAAGGACATAGTGGTATATTTCATTTAATTGTTAATATTTTCACATTTTTTGGTTCCTTTAGCTTTATGGTTTTAAACAGGAAAATTCACCTTGACCCCTACAATGTTCCTTTTTTAATGCTCAATCTCTGGATGCTTTGATTGGACTAAGAGTTTGTATTGGCATTAGACGGTGAAGTGATTTGGGGTTTTTTTATGGCCAATTTCTTTTTTTATTTGATCATGATCTTGCTCATCTTTGATAAAATCAAGGGGAGCAGCTCCTAAAATGCATGTAAGGGATGTAATCTGTGTACTTTTGGGCACTTTGCCCTAAAGCATGGATCAGCAATCATCTAGCTTCAGTCTCCTCTCAAGTAATGGACATGGAGTCGACTATATTGGTAACAGCATGAGCTCAGGGCTTTGATCTGGGGGGACTCAATCTAGACAACTCTTAACATATCTGTAATTTGTTGACAGCCATTAATAAATTTAATTATTTTCTCAGCAGATATAATAGACATACACTATGATAAACTCTACACAGAGATTGCTTGTGACCTAGTGTGCGATGCATCTTAGTGTTGCAAGAGGGATAAGACAGTGGTTTTTATCATTACCATAACTCTGCAACAAGTCACTGAATCAATGATGAAAGATGATAACGAAGATGGGAAGATCAATGCATCTGTTGAACTGAAATTAAATGGCTACAAAATAAGAGATCTCAAATATGCAGATGACACAATCCTTCTATCTCACATGAAACAAGGTTTATATGAAAATAGACAAAACAGAGGGAAACTGTAATATTAGTAACGTAGTATGACCTCTGTTAGTGGGACACCTCTGCGAGACTGAAAAATCGCCCCGTCTTTTACTCCCGCTGATTTCCTGGGTAGAGGCTCAGGCTGATGCAAGTGTCATCACTGCATGCAAGCCGATGATGAATATACATTTTAAGGATCAGTTGAAGCTGGATAAGTCTGTCACTTCTCCCCTAACACTGAACCAGGAACACATGACTGACTTTACAACCTTGGGAGTTTTGGTCATAAAAATGCAGCTGGTGGACTGGTTGACACTGACGAGCCAGTCACAGTTGTTGGCAGTCTTTGTAAGATGGCAAGTGAAAGACTACAATAGGCAGCTTTATAATACACTTTGCTGACATTGTCGTGGAGCTCATTTTCTTACTTCATCCTATTGTTTTGACCGTCATTCATTGCAGGGGCTGTTAATTTAGTCTATGTGTTGGCATAGCGCCTTCTTGATTTGTCAGTGTTAGTTAGGAGAAGTTTCTTTGATCTTTTCAGTTTCAAAATAACAGACTGTCTTATTCATGTATCATGTGAAAAATAAGACTTAAATTTCTTTAACATGCTTTGTAAAATCTTGCCTGAGGACATTATCCCAATGGTGACAAATGATTAAGAAAACATTTCATTCCCTGGAATTTCTTCCCAATTTCCCAGTTTCCTGATTCCGCATAGTCCCTAAAACAGAGGTCACATTGTCTCGACGTAAATGGCGATTGTCTTGAAGAAGAACATCAGTACCGGTATGTCTATCTTGGAAGTACAATAACAGAGAAGTGATCACAGAAATCAAGAAAAGTTTGGCTCTCGCTGCAAACAAGCTGATGGACATGAAATCACTCTGGACATGCAAAACACTTAAACAAAACTCAGGATATTAAGAGCATGTATTTTTCCAACCACTATTCATGGATGCTAGACCTGGACCATGAGTAAAACACTACCTAAGTGAATTAATGCATTTGAAATGAAGGGGTACAGATTCATTTTTGGAGCATCATGGACAGAACACAGGACCACCAATCAATAACTAAGAAAAGAACTATATATATACATAACAAAACTAAAGACACCAGAAAGTGAAATACTTGGAGCATATGAAAAGACACGAAGGACTTGGAAAATAATTTTGGAGGGACTGCTGAAAGGAAGGAGATCAAGAGGATGACTTTTGAGATAATGGGTGAAGGAAATAACAAAAATCTTGAGAATGACAACTGTGGAGGCATGGAGACTAGCAGGGAATAGTAATTAGTTATGAAATATAGTCAGGCATGCCACATCCCCAACAAAATAGGCAGAATAGAAGATGAATAAGAAGGCCACAAAGCTCAGCCCATGCAACAAGGCATAAGAGCAAATGAAAAAAACACAACTAAACTTTGACAGAAATCTAGTACAGACTTATAATTAACAGGTTTGATCGACTCTGATACATAAGTCGTGCAGTTGAATCTACAAGTTGTACAGTTGAACCTGTCTCTGTTGGAATTGAAAGGCACCGATGAAAGCTTTCTGTCTTAAACAGGTTTTAGGTTTGCCAAAGTGTAAGCTTCGGATGTAAATTATTATACATGTACAATGGCCTACCTACTGAAAATATGAATTATGTAATAATTAGGTTTTTGTTGAGTATACAATGAGTCATGTTGTATACACAATTCAATAGTAAAGAGATTAAGTTGGTAAAATTAACTCATTGCATACTGGGAGTCGATGAATGGGTTCCAAGAACTCTTCCGTTCAGAGCATGAACTGATCTATTGGTTCGGGTGATAGAGCTTCTATTTCGGCTTTCATTTAAAATGAATCCTTCTTTTTATGTGACTCATTGTAGTTAGAAAAGCAAGGGACTTCCGATGAATGAAATATAACAGCCGAAGCGTCTGTTTTGACAGTGATTCGTGGCCTATTTTGGTTGTTTTTCCTCCTCTCGCCAAAACCAAACCAAAACAATGGTCATGCCCACTCCAGGGCCTTCAACATCTAATGGAAGTAGACCTCCAAGGCATCTTTCTAGCTGGCAAGCAATGGAGGCGGTTTCTTTCTACATAAGATCTAGAATCTGATGATTGAGATAGCTCCAGTAGCAGTAGTAGTAATAACTATGGCATTGCTACAAACGCTAGACCTATATTACTATCTACTGGGCCTAGGTCTAGATCTACTTCAGTATCTTCATCTGACACAAATGAACAGCCATTACTAAGAAGAAAATGACCAACTCTTGCCTCATCTGCCTCTAGTTCTAGACCCAGAACCACTACAAGAGGAGATATGGAATGGTCTGATGCTCCAATAGGACTGAATGTAGGAACAAGTATCTTCCGTGAAACAAACTCTGGTTCAAAGTTGGATTTAGATAACACTGAATGCACTTCAGTTTTTTTTTCTCATTTTCAACTGCCATTTGTGAAACCTTCATCAGAAATATCAATGATTATGGCCAAATGCTCAAGCAGAAGCACACTCCATTGCAAAGGCATTCAATGTTCTGCTCTTGGGAGCCAATCGGATGGTACGAACTGTGGAAATATTTTGCAGTATCAATTGCAGAGATGCCTACCTTTCCGCATTTTGCGTAATCATTCCGCAAAACGATGTGCGATTACGCGATCCCGCCAACGTCCGACATTATTCCGCATTCCACAATGTGTGTGACCTCGATTTCATGCGAGCGGGAGATTTAGCAATTTAACAATTAGACACCATTTTGCACGTGTCGATAGACAGTTCGAAGGTCATCTCATCGAAGACAAAGGCCAATCTCGTCTTGCCTACGGCAGGGCCAATCAACGCGCATCCAAACCAATAGGCCTATCATGCACTGCCATTGGATTGTTTAGATCGTCCAATCATCCATTGTTTGACTAGCCTAGGCCTTGTCACGCGCTCGATTTGTTTCCATTGTTCTTTGTTCGGACTTCAAGCTAGCCCAGCCAAATCCGCGTGGTTTGACCATTGTCTGGTCAGTCACTCCATTCTGCTCAAGTCAGTCAATCAGTTCGTCCGGATCTAAATTATTTTCATTTATCCATCGTGCTTCATCAATCGGCTTATGAGTTTTCCCTCGATTTTTCCATAGCTTGGGTTGACTCTCTCATTCTGCTGAGATTTACGGTTGTTGGTTGTTTTTTTTTTTTTTAAATTCTATTCTATTGGATTAATATTGTGTTGTGTAAGCTAACCTTCATTTGATTGATTGTGAGGACGGTGAGGTAGGTTTCGTATCATACACAGCTTTGACGTGTAGATCGAGATCTAATTGTCGGATCTCGCTCAGTTCGGATCTACGTGATTTAGATTTTAGATCTAGATCTAGATACTATTCTTATTCTTCGTACATTTGAATTAGATCTAGATTCTAGATCGGAATTATCAAGAATAAACTCATTTTGTCCAGTTGTAGATCTAGAATCTACAATGGCACCACCTGCAAAGAAGCCTAGGATTGAACAGCGGTTTAGACAAGAATATACGGCTACGTGGTCATCCATTGTACGATCGAGGGTTAGTGAATACCATGCGCGTTGCAATCTTTGTGACACAGACTTTACAATAAAATCGGGAGGCGCACATGATGTTGAACGGCATGTTAAGAGTAAAAAGCATCAGGATATGGATAAGTTGAAATCAAAAATGAGTTCTGTAACTTCGTTTTTTAGCCCATCGGCACCCACTGATCAGACAGTTGTGAATGCAGAAATGCTTTTCAATAAATTCATAGTTGAACATAACCTCCCTATAAGCGCATTCGACCATGCAGGGGATCTTTTTCGCCAAATGTTCCCAGACTCAAACATTGCTAAAAAGTTTTCGTGTGGTCGGTCAAAGGCAGCTGCCATTACAAAGTGCTTAGCAGCAGACATTTCTAAAAGTACGATTGAAAGAATGACAAATCATCCATTTAGTATAGCAACTGATGGCAGCAACGATGGAGGAGCAGGCCAATTGTATCCGGTGGTTGTGAGAACATTTGACAATGAAGAAGGAAAGGTGATGACAGACTTAATAACCATTAAGACATGTGAAGGCCCCTCAACGGGTGAAAATATTTTCAATGTACTCAACAATGAACTGCAAGCACACAACATTAGCTGGGACAAGTGCTTAGCATTTTCTTGTGACAATGCTAGCGTGATGACTGGTGCTTACAAAGGCGTCAGTGCACATATTCTCAAGAAAAATCCTGAGGTGTACATCAATGGGTGCCCATGTCACCTTCTACATATAGCGGCAAGAACAGCAAATAGACAACTTTCTGTTGATGTTGAAGAGCAATTGGTGGATATTTTCTTCTACCTAGACAAAAGCAGCAAGAGGAAAAAGAGCTTGCAAGAGTTTCAGCAACAATGTGGCACCAAACTTCATGTCATTGTAAAACATGGTCCAACCCGATGGCTATCTCTGTTGTCTTGTGTTGAACGTCTTTTGGACCAATGGGAGCCCTTACTTCAATTCTTTAGAGAAGAAAAAGCTGCACTCAGAAGTCATGAAAAGGACAGTGCTAAACAAGCTCGACTGCTGCGGATCAATAGATTCTTCAGCAATTCATCAGCAAAATTATACTGTATGTTTTTAAAAGAGAACTTGCCAATATTCACCAAACCTAACCTCATGCTGCAGACAGAGTCACCTCAGATCCATCGTCTCATGGCAAGACTTGATGAGCTTATCACTGATATAGTGGCAAGATATGTAAAGCCTGAAGCTATAGCTGCTGCTTCATCTCTTTTCAAGGTCAAATTTGATGACAAGAATGTGCATATGACTAGGAAAGATATAATTATGGGTACCCAAACACGCCAGATGTTCCACCAGCTCAAAGAAGACCCCTCATTTACACAGCAGCAAGAGGATTGTTTTGTTAAGGATGTGAAAAGATTCTTCTCCTCTGCCACCAATTATATCCTCAGTAAATTCCCAATGAGTGACCAGTTACTACAAAACGCAGCAGTATTAGATGTGAATAGGAGATTGAAAAATAAATACTCAATGCTGGAATTTTTCATCCATAAATTTCCATGTCTCATCCTCCCTGAGAATGCCCAATACCTGCCATTGGAGTTCTCTAAATTTCAATCAGAGCAATTGACTGATGAAATAATGAATGAAGAGAGACTAGATGTCCAATGGCATAAGATCAGTGAGATCAAAAATTTTGACAACATTCCCAAATTTCCACATCTGTCAAATGTTATGAAGGGATTATGCTGTTTGACCCATTCCAATGCAGACACAGAGAGAGTTTTCAGTCTGGTGCGGAAAAACCACACAGAATTTAGGCCACGCATGTCAACTGAGACACTCACTGCCTTGATAATTCAAAAGGTGCACATGAGTTCTAGGGGTCTTATTTGTCATCAACATAAGTTCTCTGCCAGTCAAATGGCTAAGGCTAAAAAGGCTTACTATGAAAGCTTCAAGTAAGCAGCCATGAGATGGACATTAATAGCATTTCACTTGTACATAAACTGTAGATAGTTGTTGTTTTTTTATATCCTGTAATATAAAGTTGTGTAGGCCTAGATATTTGTAGTAGTGTACGCATAGACAAGGACATAATGTGGCATATAGATGTTCAAACACTGTTAAAGGTAATGACACTGGCAAAGACTGATTATGCGTTTTAGGAGTTGCCCATGGGAGTAGGTGAAACAAATGAAATGCGTCATGATGTTTACAAGGTGAGTGGATTCCTCATTTCCAGTTAAAATTATGCATTTTCAGGGTGTTGATTCCTCATAGGTATATCTCAGGGTAGGCATCTCTGCAATTGCCATGGGCATGGATCCTCGGCCGAAAATCAAGGACTGCTGGTCCACAAAATCCCACAAACATACACAGTGATATGGACAAATCTTCTCCTGGATTCAGTTTGAACTTATTCATTGCTGTGTCCTTCATGGCAGTGAAGCATACGCGATAGGTCATGCTAAGATCAAACCATTTATCAATGCCCTCCTGAACAATTACCACTCAGCATTTTATCTATATGAGGCCCTTACACATTAGATGAGATGGTGATTGCCTGGAAAGGCCAATTCAAGAATAAAGTTTTCAGTGTTAGCAAGCTGAAGAAGTTTCACATTAAGACTTTTGGCTTATGTGACTCCACCACAGGATATGTTGTAAATTTGATCATCTCCTTGGGCAAGGATACAGCATACCGTCCCGAAACTGATCCAAATTCAGCACATGCTATAAAAGTTTTCGATAAACTTTTGGAGCCCCCAAACCCACATCATCATATATTTGCACACCGGTTTTACAAATCAGCTGTCCTCCTCACCTTCCTCCAGGACCATTTTACTACAAATGGAGCTAAGGCCAAAATTTGCGAGCAGTACTTCCTCAGAGACTATGCAATAAAAAAGTATGAAACTTAGCCAATACCTAACTTGAAACTTGAAACATAGTGTTACGGTACTGTATTTTCATTTGGATCAAATATGTAAGAAGAAAACCCATTTCAAAATTAAATTCATTCCTTTGGATCGACTGCAATTATTATTTGACACAGTATTTGAACTGTGACAACACATACATCTCATGACTCATTTCCAGTAAAGAGGTTTCGTTTGGATTGCAGATGGGGGCCAACCTTGAAGCCTAGGTGGGATTTATACGAGTCGTATCTCTGTGCTAATGGCATATAGATCTAGATATTGTCTACCCAGGTGTGTTACTTCTTAGATTATGAGTAAAATATTTAGATATAGATCTATGCGTTTCTTTTCCTGTTTTCAGTCATTTTCACCTACTTTTAAACTTCCGTATTCTCTTCTAGCCTGTTTCTAAATCTAGATCTCTAGAATTGAGATTAGACCTAAAGGTGCTGGCAGGCCAGCTTGATAGATCTAGTAATCGTAATAACACTGGCACTGTCCAAATCAACCGCCATGTCTTCCCAGTTAAATTGAAGACGCAACGACTCCAGCACTTGGAAACAAAATGGTATGTTAGAGAAGATGGATCCCAACTTCTGGCCAGTTGAAGATTACTGATGAAAAGGCTAGAAAACTCTGTATTCTGGTGTCTACCTGTTCACAAGTGGGATTTATCACCGTCCAGGAGAGGCGTCAGGCAGTGGATAAACCTGCCATGGTGGACAGTTATAACATAAAATGAATGGTTGTGACAGAGAAGACCAGATGGTGTCCTCTTATGGGACACATGATAGGAAGACAAAAACAAGGTTGAAAAAATGATTCCACTGGAGTATGGAGGTGACCCAAGTGAATGTAGATTTTATTATTATTACATTTAATTTATATTTTGATGGCATCAGCTGTGATGCAAATTTTGTCAAGAGATTGCTCAAGAGTCATAACCTAACACAACACGTTCAGAAACCTACCCCCAAAAAAGGGCATATCTTGGACTGGGTTATAACTTCTCAATATTTTCCCATCGAATCACCAGTGTCCAGCATAGAAAAATATATATCAGATTCAGATTAAAATATTCTTCATTTGAAATTAGCCTTAAGAAGAAAATAGGTCAACAAAAATTAATAAAACATCAGGATTTAAAGAAAGTAAATTTTGACAAAATGCAACATGAGTTTGCCAGCATTCTCACTGACATAGAAGACGAAGATTCAGAAATGGAATTAATACTACAGTGAATCCGTGACATAACCGATAAGTTTGCCCAAGAAACAACTGGAACAGTTGTGAAGAGATCATCATCCCCATGGTACAACGTGGAGACAAAACGACAATGGAGATGAGCTGAGAGCAGGTGGCGGAAGACGCTCCTGAAAAGCGACAAAGAAATTTACATCTTCCAAAAAAATAATGTCA
>JAOWAY010129630.1:0-10788 GCA_028565895.1 Goniobranchus geometricus
ATCGCTGTCCCTATTTGCTTGCTAGCATCATTAGATCTATATTTGTTCGTGGTAAATTCTTGTAAAAATAAAAACTAGGGGAGAGCGGGGCAATAAGAAATGTGGGGCATTGAGAAATGGATTCTGAGGGAGGGTCAGTAAAACCCTATTATCTCCTGTACTAAAGGTTGGGGGCATTAGGAAATGACTGCTTAGAAACCAGGAGGAATTCCACTTCCTTTTGGTAGGTGGTTATCAAGGGGAGTTAACTCAAAGTATCTTAATTTTGACATTTTTGAAGGGAATCTCATGTTTCTTCTGACAGCCATTGAAAAAGCTGTGACAGAACTTGTTTTCCAGAAGCCAACCCTATGTGCAAACTTTGATCTTTCATGAATATTTGAGCAAGCTGGCCACTTTTTTATGAACAGAATTCAAGATCATTGATGAGGTAAGAATATTAGCATGGTTTTATTTCTTAAATTTCCATATTTTTGTATTAAATTTTCCAAATTGACTCTCTAACTGACACACATGAAATCTCGCCATTGCTTTGAAATTGTGTCTTGATGTCTTTCATGAATTTCTCCTCTATGCAGCTTTAAAAGCATTATCTATGATGTTATTTATATTTTAGCTTTAAGTTGATGTTGGATAATTGATTCACACCAGTAAACAAGACCACAAAATTCTTGCAAGCTTATAATGATCATCACTTTGGGACATTTCTTAATGCCCCATTGGGATGGTCTTTGGATGACTTTTTAAAAAGAAATTTCATGGGGATATCTGATCTTCTTTTCTCTACAGATGGTGAGAAACTACAAGAAGAAAGAGGCTGGAGGCCGAAAGAACTATGCGAACGACCAAAATATGGAACAGGCATACAATGCGGTCATGCGTAAAGAGATGTCGGCATACGCTGCTGCTAAGCACTTTGGTGTCGGCCAAAAAGCTCTATGGTTGAGAACTTCGGGCCAGATCCCTATCGGTGCCCACCAGGGAAGGAGCGCAGATCTTGCCCCATCGGTCGAAAGAGAAATTACTGCATGCATCCTTCTAATGGCAGATTGGGGATGGGGATTCACTGCCGACGAGGTCAAAGATATCATCCAGGATTATGTGACCACTTCGGAAATAAAAACCCAATTCGTTAACGGTCGACCTGGCAAAGACTGGCTACTTGCATTCCTGAGAAGACACCCAGAGATCAGCCGGAGAACTACAGAACATTTAAGCAGAGGACGGAAGGAGGCAGAGAATCAAGAAACTCTAGACCACTGGTTCCGCTTGTTAGATGAACAGTTACAAAAAGCAGGGGTGAAAGACATGCCGAACCAAATTTTTAATACAGATGAAACCGGTTTTGTCACCGATCCCAAATCAGATGTCATCTTGGCTCGCAGGGGTTCTCGTCGTGTAAATCAAACAATAGGTGGATCTGGGAAAGAGCAAGTGACCGTTAATTGTTCAGGCTCAGCCAGTGGCTTCGTCTTACCACCTTTTGTAGTTTATAAGGGTAAAAATCTGTACGCAAATTGGACAACTGGTGGGCCGAAGGGAGCCGTGTATACCACAAGTTTAAATGGTTGGATGGAGAGTGACCAATTCTGCGAATGGTTCAAGACAGTATTTCTACCGAACACTGAACAATTTTCAGAACATCCAAGAATTCTTATTTTTGACGGACACCTTTCTCACCTGTCTCTTGATATTGTTAAATGTGCCAACGACAGCAATGTTGTCCTCATGCGGCTGCCATCTAAACTCACTCACCTTCTGCAGCCATTAGACAAAACTGTCTTTCGCCCTGTAAAACAGAAATGGCAAAGTCTTCTGCGCCAATACGCAAGGACCCATCGAGGACCAGTGGGGAAATGCGATTTTCCAGGCATGCTGAAAAGTCTGTTCGAAGAGTCGTTTACTTCTGCTACAATGACAGCAGGCTTTCAGTCCACAGGGATCTGCCCATTCGATCCTAGCAGGGTGAAATTGGATCATTATTATCCCACAGTCCTACCACCCTCTCATGGCCCCTCGACACCTTCTGGCCCCTCGACACCTTCTGGCCGCTCAACACCTTCTGGCCCCTCGATTCCTTCTGGCCGCTCGACACCTTCTGTTCCCTCGGAACCTTCTGGCCGCTCGACACCCTCCGGTCCCTCAATGCCTTCCCCTGCATTGCCAACGCTTTCGCCAGTCCCATCCCCATCAACTTCGTCAACCCCACCCCCCAACGTCATCAGCCACACCCATATCAACTTCGCCAGCCCCACCCCCATCAACACCATCAACCTCCTCAACAGTTTCGTCAGCTCTTCCCGCAAATTCTGTACCAGGCATTGGTGTCTGCACAGAAGTCGCCCCGTCAGCTTCTAGAGATGCTGCAATACTTTCATCTACTTCGCCTTGCAGTTTTACACCCGATGTTCGACAATTCTTCTGGCAGAGAATGGCAGCAAGTCATTTTTCTCCACGAACCAGATCTGCAAGAATCGAGCGATTTCGCTATGGTGAAGCCCTTACTGAGGAGCAGTGCATGGAACGGCTTCACACACAGACCACTGTCCGTCAAGGCCAAAATGTGAGGAGGGGTCGGGGCCGTGGGCGAGGACGAGGACGTGGAATGCGAGAGCGATCCCGCAGCCCCATAGGATCCGATTCCGACGATGCAACTCAATGTCGTCGCTGTGGCCTGACTGGTGGCTCAAACTGGATCGCATGTGACATTTGTGATGAATGGTTTCATCAGGCCTGTGTGGAACTTAATGCCTCCCTTGAGGAAATGGAAGAAGAAGAGTGGATTTGCTCTTTTTGTTCCCAATAAGTCAATTAGAAATGACATTTCCTAATGCCCCACTGTAAATAGACCCCCCATTTCTTAATGCCCCTTCAAGTTTTTTTGAGTTGTTTGTTTAAAAAATTAATTTACAAATATTGACAGCATGGACTCAAGCAAATTATACCTTAGTTTGTTCCTGAAGATTTCCTGTTTATTTTAATACCAAATTAAAGACTGTAAGTACCATAGAATTATTTTTATAGATATTTTCCTGAAAGGGCACTATTCCCCGAATACGGTCCCCCTTGAAGAGGGCCATACTTACCGCCGCCATCTTGTTTGTATATAGTGACGTCACGTCACAACCGGCAGTACTTGCAGTCTCCATAAATTATCGTAATCGATTACCAATGTTGCTGTGCTCTTTTAAGTGTTTTTTCGCGGTGAATTGATGGATTCAGTATTGATTGGATGACGTAAGTATTACAATGTAGATTTATTGTATTTTTATTAGCCAATACAATTGGATATTGATTAAATTGGCGCAATTTAGCTGCCGCTTGTTGGCGCCTGTTCATTTCTTCCAATGATCTTGGAGTGGAGTGGTGAATTTGTTCATGTGATTTTTTTTTTTATTCTTTTGAAAATTAAATTAGATCTATTTATGGATACATCTTTTTTGTATCGGTTCGCTACCACCGAGGAGGCAGCAATACAGTTTTTACAGGATCGAAATGTTTTAAGAAGGAATGCACCAAATTGCCCGACATGCGGCAGGTTAATGACTTTTGTTAAAAGTGGACGAGGGGAAGAACGTATTTTTAGATGCCCTAGTCATAAGGGACAGAAAGTTTATTTGACCAAAGACACCTTTTTCGAAAATACTAAATTGCCGTTAAATAAAATAGTTGAACTTCTTTATTTTTGGAGTTTTTCAAGTAGTTTAAAGAACACTGTCGGGCATACTGGAATAAATCCCAAGCACGTTCTCCAGTGGTTTCAATATTTTAGAGACATTTGTTCTCACTGGCTGGTGAACAATCCCTACCAAATAGGTGGTCCTGGATTGGAAGTAGAAATAGACGAAAGTCTAATTGCAAAGAGGAAATACAACAGAGGGCACAACGTGGAGCAGCGTTGGGTTTTTGGGGCTATATGTAGGCAAACAGGGCATAATTTTCTTATTTTAATTCCCAATAAGGAAGCCAACACTCTTTTGCCGATAATTCAAGCGAGGATTGCCCCAGGTTCAATTATTCATTCTGACGCCCTCAGGTCATACAATAATATTGCAAATTTGCCCGTAAATCCCCCCTTCCAGCATCTAGTAGTGGTGCATGAGCACAATTTTGTAGACCCTCTCACAGGCGCTTGCACGAATCGTGTAGAGTGCCTGTGGAAGAACTGCAAAAAAACATTTAAAGAAATGTGCGGCGTCCACAATTCTACTTTGGAAAGTCATTTAGACGAGTTTATGTGGAGACAAATGAACGGAAGGACACCACAAGACTGCCTTGATAACTTACTGCTCCACCTGTCGCAGTGGTATCCACTTCCATAAAAGGTAATCCCATTAATCCGTTATCAACAATTTTTTATTATTATTTTCATGCAAATCAACTATTTTCTATTATTTTCATGCAAAGCAAAAAAAACAACACAAAAATATTAGTCAGTCATGAAATATTTTATTTTTTTCGCTAAACAAAAATACCAAGAAAGAAAATGTCGGTTCATTAGTTTTTTAGTGTCTAGATCTATCTATATTTGGAACACAGCATTGGTTTCCTTGCTCTACGTCTCATCTTAATTGGGTCAACGCGAACTTTTTATAATATTGTGCCGTTGTGTAGGCTAAAACAATAATTGTACAAACCCAGTCAATAAATTGGCTCAATATACTTTAGTACCCACCCGCAGAAACTGTTAGAAACACTTGTCAAGTTGTAATCGGTCTCTCAATCGGCTGAATCGAGAAGCAGCGTAGTCACTCGACTGACTTTTAGGGAAAAATCGTGCAACCTACCTGACTGACAAAAAAAACCCCCACCTCATTTGCATACGAATATCGTTCCTGACTGGCTAAGAAAACGCAGTGGCCTTAGGGAGATAACAATAGATTTACACGTCTTGTTCTAGATCTACACTGCGACACCTCCCCTCCAGCCTGAAAGAAGTAACAGGCGAACCAAACTGGGGAAATGTCCAATTTTTCTGCTTAGCCATATTCTTCAGCAGCTTGAAATTGACACTGGACTGATTGGTCAGGAATATTTCCACCATTTTCTCCTTGTGGGTGTTGCTGGCCTTTGTGAAAATTTGAAACCTCGTCCAGTAGTCTGACCTTAATTCATGTGCTGTGTCAAACTTACTTGACTTGGTATCGGCCATTGGCTGTCTTCTCTCTGTGAAGCCATGAGAAGTTCCATTTGTTGTACATGCAGTCTTTGCTGCTGCTCCATCTGTCGTTGCTGCTGCTCCAACGTCTCCCCAAAAAAGTGATCAGTTTTGTCTTGTGACTGTAATCGTGTTGTTGCCATTTTATTTTATTGACGTTAACATGAAACCTTTGGGCAGGGCCGGCACACACACTGTCGTTGGGCAGGTTAGGAAGACAGGATACCGCTGCTGAGGTTCTGGTCCCCCTCGGCCGAACAGCAGAGCTGGTCTCTCTCTCTCGGCTGATCAGAGGGGCAGGTTGCTCCTTCCGGCTAGTTGACAGAGCAGGCTGCTCTGATCCCTCTGTCCAATCAGGGCTGCGGCAAGGCTATTGAGCTTTGAAAAAAAAAAAGAAAAGAAAAGAAAAAGAAAGAAAGAAAGAAAGAAAAGAACGACCAGATGTCAGATGACCCCACACAAACCAATCAGTTGCAGTGGGGAGTGCAAGGCTGCTCCACTCCATTGTTTACCTCATCGCCAATATTGTAGCTTGGAGCAGCAAGGGAGCCGGGATTCTCAATCCTCACACAAATGCGTAAGCGTCCTCACACAAATGCATAAGTGTCAACACCAATAACTAACACAGAGTCATGGAGTGTGTATGAAGAGTTGATTTATTGTTTGTTGGGGAAGGTTTGGTACTCCGCAATACGGCCGTGCAGGAGCACCAAGCCCCTTTCAGCCTAACTCGAGAAATGAGCTGTGGTTATATCTGGACCAATCCCGCTTCTTATCAGCACATAGAAAGATGCTGCTTGATCACAACCGGATCATCCGATGCAATTTATTGAAAATCCAGGAACGAATCATCTTCTATTGCATACGCCAACGAATACAGTGTAAGTACGACATATACTTTGGTGACACCATGAATAGACAACATCAGCACGCGTCTTACCAATAGCAATGGACAATTAGACATTGAATATTACATCAGGGCAATTTTAGACATATGATGAGGAGCCAATAAAGTACATTGCATCTTCCTTATCCTCTGTCGTGTTCAGTGACACAGAAGGCCAACACTTGGGAACGCCAAAGTTCTCTGTCTTGAGCTTTTTTTTTCTGACCTCACCCCATGTCCATCCCCTCTGCCTGATCTCTTTCCATTGTTCGCCACGTTTCAATGGGGCGGCCTCTTTGACCTTGGGGCGTCCATCTCAGGGCAGTCGATGGAAGTGCCTGAGATTGTATTCTGAGGACATGACCAAGTTATCTCTATCTCCTTTTTGAACTGTGATGGATATTTGTTCCATCCCTGCCTTCTTGAGAAGGTCTTCGTTTGTGATTTTATGTGTCCAAAATATTTTAAAGATTTTTCTTAAACATTTAATTTGAAAGACATCAAGTTTCTGTCTGATACGTTCTGTGGTTTTCCATGATTCAGCTCCATATAGCAGGACTGACATAATATTACTTTTAAAGACTCTTACTTTGGCAAATATACATGGAGCACAAAATATGTTAAGTGTCGGCCGACTTATAAGGGAGATCCTACAAATTTTGTTAAGGAGATAATAATAAAGCTGCACGTCTTGTTCTAGATCTACACCATCGCACCTAGCGAAGGGGGAAAAAAAAGCCCAGTGTGAAAAGATAATGCAGGGCAAACGTGAAAAAATTGTGAAGACAAAAAGGAGTAAGCAGCAGCAAATTAATTTGTTTCAGTGTTGATATCACGATTGTGTGTGTGTGTGTGTGTGTGTGTGTGTGTGTGTGTGTGTGACTGAGAATTATCACAGGGATGATGATTTAAATAAGAAATAAATCTTATGGGATTTGATCATTGTCATAGTTTGAGTGAAACATACAATTGGTTATATTAATGCTACCCGAAACGATCTTCCTTTCCAATTGAATGTTTTTCATAGCCCCTAACCCTCTAAATTAAACAAGACAAGTAAAGAAGCAGCAACTGTAAAATAATAATGAAGTAAATTAAATGAAACTTACTTTAAAAACAAAACCAAACCATAGAAAACCATAAACATCCCCCCTTAAACAAAAACTAAGAGAAATGCCAGCTTGCTCAATTATACTAATGAGGATACTTACTGTACTGTCTGCCTCAAATTTCCTCTCTTTTGCCTCAAGAGCTAGATGAGTTTTCTCTTGGAGATCTGTAATTTGCTTGTTTTCTTGTTTCTGGAGTAACTTAAGTTCTCGGAGATCTTGTTTTCTGTTTTGAACATGTGAAAAGAAATTGAACTGCGTCCATGATGAAATGACACCAACTTTTTTTGGTTTTTATTTATACGGCTGGCCATACTAAAAATGAAGTGCAGAGCAGATGCATGTGCCGAACTTAAAGCTCAAACACAAAAACACAATGGTTACAGTAAAATCCTTCTTAAATCAAACTTAATGCCACTAAAACTGGCAGGAAAGTGTGACTGTAATCCAGAAGAATGACTTAGCATATGTGGTTTCTTGGCGGAATGACTTAGAATATATGGTTTCTTGAAATTTTCCACAACGCACAAATTTGCAATACTGACGATCTTTTCCGAGGACATTACATGTTCGTACTGGTTGATAGGAAGGCAATTCTACAATGCAAGATTTTCGGTTCATCCATTTGTCACCCCAGGGATTGTTTTTCCTGTAACTATAAGAACTACTGCTGTTATTTGGTTTTTGTTTTGTTTTTTTCTTTGTTATCGCTCCTTTCCAAACTAGCTGTATTTTCATTTTTGCTCGAGTCAAGATCTAGATGTTTCTATAAACCTACATTTTGATCTTGATTGCATCCTAAGATAGATAAAGATCTTAATTTATTTCTAAGAGTCAATTTACTTCAGAATTGACTGGTCTTAGCTGCAAATTGTAAGATGGCAACTGAAGAAATTTGTTGCAGTGAATTCGGCTATGAATGGATTATGTTTCAATGCAAATTATGCGAAGAACATTCTTTAAAAAACAGAAAGGCTATGAGACCCATGATTGTGAGGAAATTGTGAGAAGGAAATGATACTCTTTTCTCCAATTAATTAAATGATATAACTGATCACAGATCTTTCGCTGTCCGTTAAGTCTTCAAATATGCTTATCTCAAATGCCTGAATAAAGGAGAAGAGGTGATTACAAAAAATTAGTACATGGTGTTTCAGTACCTTAGCCCCCAGTTGGGATGATCTGAGGAATGGTATAACATAAAACTGTACAATATTTAAAGGATTGCCTATTGGTAATCTGAAACCCAAATTTTCGAAGGACTGGTTCTATTTTCAGCCTGATGGCAGCTTTGAATATTGGTATTTTTCATTTGGATTGCCATTTTTCAAAAACAAAAATCCGTCATGGTTTGGTGAATCAGAAACATAGTGATGGATCTGCAGAAATTATGGCCATTACCTTCACAACAGCCAAAGAATATATTCCAGGCACAATAGTTAGATCTTGGGTAGCTGGGTACCTGGATATCGTAACTGAGTAATTTGCAAAAAGAAAATGGAGTCTTGACAAATGTGTGGTATTGTTTAATGTAACCTCACGATAATCACAGCGAGAAAAGATTTGATGTGGAGGATCGATGACTGGGATTGATCTTGGGATAAGGAATATTTTAGATACACTAGGCTAATTAACCTTATCTCTCATTTCTTAAAGATCATCAGAACGTTTTCAATGGAAAGGAGGCATCATTTCTTCAGGACAGGATCCCATGCATGAGTGCCCCTGCAACACTGGTTCATTTAAGAGCAGACAAGCCGATTTGTTTGGATATGAAGAGTGGCCCAGATCATCACCGGATATAAATGCTTATGAACATTTAGGTCCTATCATAAAAGACGTGGGGAAAGGTTTCGATATGCGTATATGATTATTTTTAACGGCGGTCAGATATAGCTAACGCTTTTTTTTTGTTTTTTGTTTTTTTTTGTTTTGATGTTGTTGCTGCTTGATTGGATCGAGTAGATCTAAAATTCAGATGTAATCGCAAACATGCTTTGGCAAATTAGCTCCCAAATGCATCGTCCTGTCTTGAATCTGCAAGACTGATACTGTACTGATTGTTGATAAGTCCCTGTTGCTTTGATTTAGAGTAAAATTTGTTGTTGAAAGACAACTTGTGTAGTCACTGAAGAGATCAGCAATTTTGCCAATGTCCAAATCTACCAGTGCCTATTCTTTTTTCTTTCGACAGTTTCTATAGGTTTATCTATTTGAATTCACATAAAATATAACCATACTAACGGCAGAGTGAGGGGAAAATGGAATGATCTACATAACAGGATTAAAAAAAAAAAAGAAATCCTGACTTTTTCCAGGTCTTTTCCAGGGTTTTCAGGACAATTTCAAGGTCCAATATGCCGTAATTTCCAAAGGAAAGATTTAACATAGAAAGTATATCATGAAACTTAGATAGCCACCCTCTAACATTAACACTCTCACTGACTCAAACAAAAACAATTTGATCATCCTCACCCAATCATACAGACACACAACACTTTGACATCCTCCCTTGCTTACTCATACACACTCTAATACTCTCACAGAATCACTCATACAGACACCACTTAATTCTCTCTCTCTCTCTCTCTCTCTCTCTCTCTCTCTCTCTCCCTCTCTCTCTCTCTTTATCTCTCAATTTCTCTTCCACTCTTTCACTCTATCACTCCCATTAGCTCCCCTCCCCCTTTTCTTTCTTTCTCTGATATGTGAATATGAGAATCTTAATCAAACAATTCTAAATTGGAACTTGCTGTTTTGTGCGAAATGTATCTTTTTTCCAGTGTGTGTTAAACTCTTCAACATGGCGGTATCTGTATTCAGGAAGTTTTCCTCTCAACTGTCTGGGAGATGAGAAGATAATGTCTCGAAGATGAGCGATGAATTTTGGAAGATGAGGCGATGATATGCCTGAGATAGCTAAACATAAAAGTTCTGTCCATTAATATCGAAGCGATAGATCCTCTTTTGGGAAATGCATGTGATGAAATTGCTCGGCGCGTGGAGGTAATTGGCGGTAAAAAGAATGGATGGCTGTTTCTCGTCTGAAAATGGCAGAGCTTCTATTGAGAAGGTTCCAAATGCGCATTCTCTTAGCTGTGGTGTCTGCATGCAAAATGTGTGTTTAGAGAAGCGTATCATTTGGCTGACATATTAGTTCTGGGATATATAGATCATAAACAGGGAATTAATTGTGTCATTGACATAGGAGTAAAGAGCGAAGAAGGAAAACAAAAAAAAAAAAATTATGAGGGGAAAATTCGAAGGGCACACAGGAAGATATCTAATTTAGTGATGCGGTCAAAAGTTAAGAATTAAAGAGGAGAGGTCGGACTCTATCTCAACGCCTGGAAATTGGTGTAATAATAATTTATAATTTATAGGAAGGGGGTTGGCTACATAAAGATAAAGGAAAGCATTTATCTTGAGTGTCTCAGTCACATGGGCATGTGAGAATAATTGAGAAGTGTGGGACATTCAGTGGTTGAGTTATTTAAGATTAAGAATTACTTTCGAAGGTCTGAAAATCAACAATGCTATAGAAATAATTTAACTCAAGTTTAAACTATTTCCCTGCTAATAATTTCAGTGCCTTCCCCCAAATAACGGCTCATTTCCTCCTTCATGCAAGTTGT
>JAOWAY010129741.1:0-10788 GCA_028565895.1 Goniobranchus geometricus
AAAAAACATAAGATTTTTTAAAGATCCTGAATCCTGATTATGGACAGAAAGGACAATGATGTACGTTAGCTGGTTATGAATATTGAAAATCTTATTAAATCCATTCAGTTGTTATAAAATCAAATTCATATATCTGTTATCTTTTCAAATATACATCATTTCAAGGTGTCCCTTTTTCTCTTGTCTATTATTAAGAAAATCCCCATATTGTATCGATGCAAATGTGACATTCCATTCGCTATCAAAAAAAAAAAAAGAACAAAAACAGAAAAAAAGAAGAAAAAAAAGAAAATTATTATTTTGATGTCCTGAATCTTGGACGTGACAGATGGGACAATAATGTACCTTTGGCTGGTTATAAATTTGAAAAATCTTATTAAATCCATTCAGTCTTATGAAATCAAACTCATATGTCTGTTATCTTTTCAGATATTCCCCTGAAAATTCAGACTTATTAACAACTCTTGGACTCCTGTACATGCAGGTATATTTTTTTTATGAAAGCTTCATTCCAGGAAATGTTATTTGTGACATTTTACATCAGTTATAATACAACCTTTTTATCATGTGCTTTATGGACTTTGACATATCTTTTGAATATTGAATTAATATTAGAATTGCTGTTTGAATCATAGAAATACTCATTAGAAACATTTTCTTCATAAAGGACCTCCAAAAATTTGTCTCCAAATATTGTTTTAGCCCTCATTACAAAAAAGTTTTAATGTAGATTTTTACTGTGCTTTCCTTCCAGGTCAATCAGTTCCAAAAGGCATTTGAAAACCTAGGTAATGCAATGACATTTGACCCAACTCATACCAAGGCCATAATGGCAGCTGGTAGCATGATGCAAAACCATGCTGACTTTGATGTGGCTTTGACCAAATATCGCATTGCAGCTGCTAACACCCCAGAATCACCTCCTTTATGGAACAATATCGGCATGTGCTTTTTTGGAAAGAAGAAATTTGTGGCTGTGAGTATTATGCAGTTTCCTTTAACCCTTTGAGTTCACAAACTCTTATTCTTGAAGTTTTCCTACCTTTTTCATTTTCAGTTTTCAATTTAAAAGTGACCGCCGAAAACTAGTTTAACAATTATCTTTCCTTTTCAACAAGTCCATGTTTTGCTTTAGCCTCCATGGCTAGCTCATCATTGCAGACCATGTCAGTCAGTCTAATGCCAAAGATTTGGCAGTGGCATTTATTGATAAAGGTGTGAACCTTCTTGTTTTTCATTGCTTTTCACCAGATTTCCATTGGAGGTGAAGAGTTTGAATTTTGTTCCTTTTTCAATTTCCATTGTTTTTGTATATATTGCTTATCATTGAGAACACTACTGTGAGCTGTTAGTATTCCGTATGTAGACTTTGTTCAAGTCATAAGAGAAAATGAAGAAAAGGTCAAATCACTAATCATTCTCAAAGGTCTGACCATCAAGCTATAAAAACCATGAAAAGCTCAAAGAGGAAAGATTTGAATCTGCCTTAATAATCCCTTCATCATTGCAGTCACTTGTATTATTGGCTAATATCCTTTAAGACCCTGGGATTTATCCTGTATTTGCAACATACACATTACAAAGGTCTAACAGAACCATGATGAGTCATTTTCATGACACAAAAAAAACACTACATCTCCTAAAAGTGACTACTTATGTGAATCATGCTCCAAAAGCTTTCTTGTCATCATCATCTGATGATTCGGTCATGATCAAGCCTCATCTTTCTATGTGCTGATAAGAAGTGGGATGGGTCTTGATATAACCGCAGCAAGGTTCTCGAGTTAGTTGAAAGCGGCTCGGTGCTCCTGCACGGCCATATTTCGGAGTACCAAACTTTCCTCAAGGAAAAAAAACAGAAAAGAAAAAAAGTTGTCTTGTTCAATCTTGTATCTGTAGCATATTTTTAATGCCCCCTTTTTACCTCCACTCTCCACCATCTGTGAAACAGAAAGGTTTATGAGCCATAGCATTTGAAACATTTATCAAATGGACTGAAATTATCAGGACCACTCTTTCATTGACTGATAAATCAAAAATCTCTAGACCTCTTGGTTGTCAATGTCATTAAAGTATACAATAAATTTAATTTAAAGATTATCAAAATATGGTTTAGTTAATTCAAAAGACCTCTCTTCCCCATTTATCCTAACTTGTAACTTATTACTTGTAATCCTCTTACCTAGGCTATCAGTTGTCTGAAAAGAGCCAACTACTTAGCTCCCTTTGACTGGAAGATCTTGTACAATCTTGGTCTGGTCCACCTGACCATGCAGCAGTATGCCTCTACCTTCCATTTTATCTCTGCTGCCATCAACTTGAAACCTGACATGGCTCAGCTGTACATGTTATTGGCAGGTATGTTGTGACATTGTTTTTACAGATTTTGCTTGAGCTTTGATATAATTTAGGCACTATTTCTTTATTTGACTTGACTTACTTGAAACATGCTTCTAGATTCCACATATCACCAATCCGCATAGTTCTCAGAGAACCCTTTCCATTCAGCCTAAGTCATCCTGGCGGCCATGAACTCTAGCACTCATCTGCCATATCTGTTTTGGTCTTCCCATATTGCATATATCTTGTTGGTTCCATTCAATGGACTGTATCAAAGTAATTTGGACCATCATACAACCTGAATGGTTTCATCTTGGGTTTGAAAAAAAGAAATGAGATTTTGTGTGAACGATGAAGGAATGAGGGAGGAGCTGTCCAAACAGGAACAGCTGGGCCACGGCTTCAGCTTTGCCTCAATGATTTTCTATCCATTTGCCTTGATTTTCATGAACCTGAAAGGAGACAGAAGAGAATGCTATTAGGCAATTTAGTAAACATACCTCATTTTT
This sequence comes from Goniobranchus geometricus, assembly GCA_028565895.1. NCBI lineage: Eukaryota > Metazoa > Mollusca > Gastropoda > Nudibranchia > Chromodorididae > Goniobranchus > Goniobranchus geometricus. Next base: position 2,850 of record JAOWAY010129741.1, read on the forward strand.
TTTTGAAGATACAAATTGGTCTGCAGGAGGGACCCACATAGAGCCAAAGGGAAAGCCAGACTAAGGAAGAGTTGTTTTCAGTATTAAATTTGTGTACACACAGTGAAAGCCAGACTATGGATGAGTAGTTTTAAGTGTTAAATTTGTGCTCCCGAAAGAGATCTCTATATTCATTCAATTACAATTTTATGGACACATTTTTTTTGTTTTGGGTCACTTTTTAAAATCTGCATAAGTTTTGTGTCTCTTTTTCTAATTTTCAGTGGCATTGACTCACTTGGATGACCCAGAAAATGCCTTGCAGTCATATGAATATGCCCTAAAATTAGATCCGTAAGTGGAATCTTATCTTCTTCTTCCAAAAGCAGGAAAGAAAATAGCATGAAGTAATGAAATACAATCTTTCTGTTTACATTTTCTTAGCTCAGATTAACTTTAAAAAAGAAAGAAAACAAAACAATGACAATACAACCTATTCATCCTTGAAGGGAAATAAGTCTGTTGGCATTTAACCGAAAACAGAGCTTTAACCGTAGGAACAGTGCCACAAAACACAGGCAATATGTCTTGATAACTTTGCCAAAGGATTAAATCACAATGCCCTCACTGGGAATTGAAGTCGCAATATTTGGGTTGCAAGACCAACGCACTAACCACTGTGCCACTGTGACCTATCATTTTGTTTTGTGGGTTTAACGCACTTTTCAACATGAAAAAGATATCAGTGACGATGCTGTTTTGACACATTTATGTGCTGCCACACATGAGCCATAAGCACATAGCATCACTCGTATGACTTCCTAAGTCACAGTACACTGACAGCAGGCTGACCAGTCTTAGGACTGCTCTCATAATGCTGAGTGGCAAGAATGACAGTTACTAAATTGCCACTTATAAAGCCTCTGGTATGACTCGGCCGGGGATCGAACCATCGACCTCTTGGTTCCAAGGTGGACACTTTATCACGAGGCCATCAGACCGGTTTACCACCATGACAACAGCTTTTGTCTTCTGTTTGATAGACAGTAGTGAAATATAAATGGAAACAGACGTTTCATATTTCATCCTTTTAGCCTTAAATGCTCTAAACTTTTTCAACAATCTTTCTGATTTTTGTCCAGTAAAATAGCCACAGCCGCTCAATTTTAACATTTCACTTTGCTTTTTCATCATTTCAGGAAAGACCCAGCAATACCCTTGAATTACGCCATTTTTCTTTTCAACAAAGGAGAGCACCGCAAGGCTTCTCAACAGTTTTCTCAATATACCAACTTAGAACAGGCCTTGAGAAATTCTGGCCGTGAAGTTGACCCAGAGGTGTGTGGTTATCATTCACATCATGACCCTATCTCTATGACCATGAATCAAAATCTAAGATCCCTCACACAATCTTAGATTTGTCCACCTGACCATGCAGCCACAATTTGGACCTGCTTGAGCCATTTCCGTTTAAATTGGGTAGGACTGAACTGACTGATGAAAGAATAATCGACAAATTTCAATGACAAAAGTCTCAAAACATTTCACAATGGAAGTAGACATGAAGTGAAACAAAGTGGAAAGATTTATAAATATGGAAATGATGTTGTTTTCAAAAATGTCAACCAATCGAGCACACACCATTGACACAGACCTCAATCAAACAGAAATTTAAAATGCTCCTGGTTCCATTATTTCATTCTCAAAGGGTTACGTTTCCATGTCAAGCAGTATTTTTCTTTTTTTTAAGCCATATCTGGATGAAAAATTCTGGTAATAAAATGGAATTTACTACTTTCACTGCGTAAATATTATTATTTTTGATGAGATATTTAGTGTTTTTCTTCAATATATGAATCAAAATTGTTTTGTATCATTTCTTTCAAAATATTCAGCTCCAGCAGTTGGCACAACAAGTGGGAGGAGCTGTCCAAACAGGAACAGTTGGGCCGAGGCCTCAGCTAGAGCCAAATGCCCCTCCAAAGCAGATGGTGGACAGTGACCAGACGGTCAAAAAAGTTCCTATTGGAGGTAACGATGATCAACAGGGTTTTTTTTTCTTTTTCCTGATTAAAACCGTTTGCATTCAATTTGAAGAACTGTTTTTAAGGTGATCTCATGGATTTCTGTAAAAGCATACATGAACAATGGAGATTGTTTAGAAGTGAAGAAGAGGATGCAGGCGGGATGGTGTAGATGGAGAAAAGTAGCAGGAATATGGTATGGTTAAGGGATATCTACAAATCTAAAAGTGACAACAAAGTTTATAAAACAGTCTTTCATCCATTGATATTGTGTTGTGTAGAGACAGAAGCAATGACAAAACGGCAGTACTTAGAACTGATAGTGACTGATAAGAAGATGCAGTTTTTGTCAATAAGAGAAATGAAGTTGAACAAGATCATAAATATGCTTATTAGACAGAATATTTAGGTAGGTAGGTTTAGAATCAAAATTACTAAGAAAGTCTGGCCATGTCCAGAGAAGAGATAGTCATTGATTAGCAGAGGGAGAAAAGATGGCCTTAGAGAAGGTGTGGTGGTTGAATTTTTGGAGGATATTAAGGATGTTTTGAACGCAAATTGCTGGATACAGGAATCCACCATGGGGATTCCAAAAATGATAAACCAAAAGAAGAGGAAGGAAAATTTCTTCACTCTCTCGCTCCTTTATATCATAGCCTCAGTGGAAGATTTTAATTCTGTTTGTACTAAACACCACTTGCTCTAATGTTTTTGTTTTATTAGGTTTAATCCCTTCCATAAAAATATCCTGTTTTCTTCTTCTGAAATAATTGTGCCAAGATTAAAATGGGACTTTGGAACATGATAAAATCCATTTATAAAAATTTCATACAATGCTTTATACTATTTACTGATTTGTTGTCAATGCATCATGTTTTTGATATTTTCCTACCAGAAACAAATCGTGAATCTGTCTTTTCACCTCCACCAATGAAACCAAGTGCTCCTCTCCAGCCTGCATATCCTGCCCTTTCATCACAACCAGATGAAGGTTCCAATGATCAAATGTTCTCAGAGCAAGAACAGGAACCAGATATGATGAGCGACACACCCGTGGCTCCAAGCCTCATGGCTAAATCAAATGTGGATGAGGAACGCAGTTTGCAGACAGATAACACAAACGTTCTGGCTCCTCCACCACAGTTTGGCGATAACTCTGATGCTTTGGGAATGTCACCATCTAACAAATTGTCTCCCTTAGCTCCTATTGGTGAGTTATGATTTCATATTCAGACTAATTTCATTTTTATGTGTGTCTTTTAATCAGATACTTCAAACATTTCCTTTAAAGAAAATCACAGTTTACTCCAAGCCTATTAATGACACTCTAGGTGGAAAGTTTCTTCACAAAAAAAAATTTAAAAAAAATGAAAGAAATAAAGGGAAAAAAAATCAAGTAAAAGGCAAGTTTATTTTCATTAATTTTTTAGAATAAAAATGACTAGACTCCTCATAATTAGGGCATATTTCAATGGCTCCTTCACATCAAGTTATAGGATTTCATTTCTAATAAAAAGACATTTGAATGTGCATGTATATAAATCAAGATTTTAAGCTTTTCCAACTAAGAGCCTTTTGGCTGTTTTAATTTTAGCTAGCATTCCTTATGGCTTCAGGGCATAATTTACTACTACAGATAGAGCCACAAGGATGTTTAAGGATTTTTTGAAGTGAATGTATTTATATTTAGCGAGCCATATTCTAGTCATTGAATGTGTAAAGGCCTGTGTTTAATCAGGGCAAGTGCTGACATCTGAGAAATTCAATTTTTGTATTATTTTCTGTGCTCCCTTTTTCTATTCTATCTTATTCTATTCTATTGAATGTCAAGTCTTATCAGAGGTGAATGATTAACCCACAGCTCTGATGCTCAAGTTCTGCATTGATAAGAACACTTGGCAGTTAGAAATTGTAGAAGAGTAGGCAGAAAACCTGCTGCCATGGCAAAATCAATGTCTACCATTTGTTCTTTCCATCTCTTCTGTCACCTTTCTCTGAGCTCAGAAGGGGTGGGCATCTGCTTTAAAACTCTTTTCAAAAACGTGTGACTTGTGAAACCTACAGAATGGTGAACTCCTGTTAATGACTCCATTATAGGGATAAGCCAAAATGAGAAAATCAGAGCTTTTGCAATCTAAAAACAATGGCTAAGGATTTCAGGTTTGGATTCATAACGCTTGAAAAAATATAATGCAAATTATTTTAACATGTTGTGTAGAGCATGAATTGAAACTCAGTTTATTTCATAAGACCCTGGTGAGAATGCATTTTCAAACAATAGAAGACATATTTTTGCCAGTTGCATTCAAATCAACCTTCTGAGCCACCTTGGCAGCATCTGGTATCCTGTGATGAGTTTCTTCAATTGGTTTAGCAGTCTTTTGCAAGAGATTTTAAGTCAAGTAGATCTTCTTCCAACCAATCTTGATGTCTGCATCCAACCAGTCTTGATGTATTCAAGGCACTTGAGATCTCTATTCAGCACTAAATAGATTACTTGTCTTGATGTGTTTTGACCCGATTGAGTTACATATGTGTTTTGACGGGATTGAGTGACATATGATTTCATAGCCTTGTTTCCTAGATATTTTTGTCTCATCTAAGAATGTGTCTTGAAGGTCTTCATCTTGTGTCGAATACTTATAATTGGTAAAAATAGTAATTTCCTCATATTTTTTGTAGAGTGATTTTTTCGCTTGTAATTTGTATCAGATGGTAGATATTAAGCATTTTTGTTAGTTGTTTTCTATGAAAGGACACTGTTGTATCTTTTCAGCCATCAGTCCAAAAAATCTCCATCTAGTGTCTCATATTTCAGTCAAAAGAGTAATTTCATTGCATTTTATGTGTAAATTGATTTGCCTGTAATTTTTATCAAAAATTGGGTCTCAGTTGTTTTCTATAAAAGGAGTCAAAATTCTTCTTTGTTGTTTTGTATGAGTGCCCATCTTCCACAGTTGTAAATGATAATGGATTTGACAAGAGACTTGTAAAATTTAATTATGAAATTCATATATTGGCAATGAAAAAAAAAACATTCGTATTTGCAAATAACAACAAAAATACAATTTCAATATTGACTATCCAACCTTGCTCAGACTTTTCCATTTGGCTTTCATCATTTCTTGACTTATTTACGTTATTGTTTTTCCTACGCACTATTCATGACTAGTCTGAATTGTCTGTTAATTTTTCTCGTCATATACTTACTCACATCAGGAGGAGAACTGGGCCCTTTAAGAGCTTCAGCATCACGTGGACAGTCTCTACCTGCCATCCGTGGAGCGAGGCCACTTAACATCGACGATGCCCCACTTCCTCCGACCCACCTCCCTGAAGATGATGACAATGAAATTGAGGAAGAAATTAAGGGGCGGAATGGAAAGTCCCGCGAGGCTGCATTCGCTCTCTAATTTCCACAATTGCTATGTTTCACTTCAATGTTAGCTGTGATTTAATATGAAAAAGAGATTCTTCTTTCAGAAGGCCAACATTGCACAGCCATTTTGCCCTTCAATAAGTTTGTGCACTGTGTTGCTTGGCTTTAATTTGGTTTGGATCTGGTGTTTGAGACTCATGTGGTACAGCTCATTATGGTAGGCCTTTCATGCTGCTTTGTTTCAATCCAGTCTTATGGTGATTAAGAGAAAACAATAAAAGATAAAAGACACTTTCTTTTTTTACTTCCTCTTTAAAAGCAAACCATAGGTTCATAAAGTCAATACAGAGGAAAATGTAATCATTGATATTTGCCAAATGGTATTCCAGTTTGCTATCAAATATCCCCCAGGGTGAATTTGAGTTACATAAAGTTTTTACACTCAACTGTTTAGGCTACTGGTGCCAGTCAGCTGCTGTATAGGGTTGGCCTTAGTATCGGGTTGTAACTCTTAAAAGTAGTTTTCAGGTTCCTGGACATTTCAAAAATGTTCTTTTTCTAAACTTTTTGGATGTAAAACTTTTTTCCTTGTGTTCTGCCTTTCATTTTTAAGAATAATACAGAATGACCATTTAATCTGGATCCCAGGAAGTTGGGAAACATGATGAAATTCCAGCGAACTGCATATTTTAAATAAAGTTGATTTAAAATTGATTTGTGGTATTCACTTTTATATTTTCCTATTTTATTAGATATGGCAGTCTTATTTTATGAAGCAATGGAATGCAGTCTGATTTTATGAAGCTGTGGAATGACCAAAACAAAATAGGGCTACATGCATTTACCACCACAGTCATCTGCAGTCATGGAGTATTCACGTGTGATAGAGCCTGGGGCCTTTTTTTACTTTTGTTTTCACTGATGAACAAGATTTATGTGATTATATTTAACAAATTTGCTTTACTCAAGTATTGCCACTCATATCAAAATGCCTTGAGAAATTTCATAGCTGATGTCTCTCTGCATGGCACCTCACCTTCGAAAAGAGTCAACAGTACTATACAGGTTGAAGAAGAGGAGGAAGAATGTTTGGGCAGAGCTTGCTAGTAAAGGATTACAATTAAAATAATACTGCAGAATATTAATATGATGCTTGTTATCCAGCATAACATTTTAATAATATGGTCACATGGAAATGGTAGAATTGTTAGAAATATCCTGTGTGCAATGTGCATATCCCTATACCTGTAAAGATACGCATGTGGAAAGTTAAAATAAAAGTGGCATGAGAGGGCAAAGAAGACATAGATAGGCAGTATATATATTTGAGCTAAGTCTACATGGTTGCTCAAATTGCTTTTCATTGCTTTGTGAACATAGTTGAATAGTTGAACTTCGGGATGTTCTTATGGTGTCTTTTGGAAAAGAGATTCAATTGAAAAAAGCCAAAATATTAATATACCAATTAAAAAGTATTTAAGTCTTGCTCACAATGATGACTGTTTTGTACAGGACTTTGTGAAGTGAAAAGTAAACAGAGTAGGTAATGAAATAACCATCATGGAGTTTTGTCAGCGCTCTCTGTTTTCTAGAACCAGTTGCATGTTTGTGTGAAACAGTCACTTCTGATAGAGGAGCCCTCCTGTTTCATGAGTATTTCAATCTTTTTACTACACGTCAAAATACTATACCTCATTCTGTATATATCTTTCACCCAGTATATGTATCAAGTTAACTGGATTTGTATACAATATTGATAAAGTTAAATGAAAATTAAAATCAACTGATGAAATGTGATAATAATACGCCGTCCATTTTTGTTACAAAAATTGCTATATGTTCATCACTTAAAATTAAAAAACCTTATAACTACATATTGAAAATCTAAAGAAAAAATATTTTCAGATCCAAATTTGACGTAGATGTTTTCATTTGTAGGTCACAAAAAGCAAATCAGAGGTTCTGTCAACTCAAAATTATCTTAAAAACCATAGGTCCATCAATGCATATATGCCCTTCACTTCAAGAGCATGAAACATTTCTTTTTTCCTGTCCCATGAATATTCTTGTGACTTGTAGTTTGTAGCAAGGTTTAAACTTAAGATAATTACACCTCTTATAAATTTTGTGGTGTTTTATTTTTTGGTTTTTGGTTTTATTGTTGTTGGGTTTTTTTTGTTGTTGGATTTTTTTTAAATTGTTTTTTAAATTGTTTTATTTGATTTATGTGTAAAGAAATTTGTAATATTGCTACATGAATTTATTTGACTTTCCAATTCATTCTATCAATCGACCACCTGTCATACATATATTAAATGTATAAGAATAATTAAAGATGATTTATTATGATGAAGTTGCTGTTGTTAAAAGCATAAAAGCTCTGTTTCTTTGTTCTTTTTTATCTATGCACTTTCTGAAGTTGTTTCATATTGTATTTCCTTCTTTAAAGTGTTCTGGTTTTGTTTTGTTATTGATTTGGTTTCACTTTTGAAAGTTTTAAAGAGAGATAAAGAGAGACAGAGCAGGAGGAAAGGAGCAAAGGTTGGGTGGGGGGAGG
>JAOWAY010129852.1:0-10786 GCA_028565895.1 Goniobranchus geometricus
CTCTCTCTCTCTCTCTCTCTCTCTCTCTCTCTCTCTCTCTCTCTCTCACACACACACACACACACACACACACACTGCCTCTCTTTATCTCTTCCTCTCCCCATCTCTGCGTTTGCCTGTTTATCTCCCTACCATTAGCTCTCGTAGGTTTGGAGTGTCACAAGAAGGTAAATGGAATAATAGACAAGTTTAAAGAGGATAAACTGCCTTGGACATCAAAACTTGAAATCGAAGTAAGGAGAATTTTGCAGGCAGGATGATTTGGTTGGAGAGAATTGTCAGACATTATAATATGTGATATAATTATTCCTATAGAATTCAATGAGCGTTTCTGAGACAGTTGTTGGCCAATCAGTGATATATGGCCTTGACACCGCTGCACTTATAAAGCAGCAGGAATTTGATTTGGGGATAGCAGAACGGAGGGTGATATTTTTGCCGATTAGATATAAGCAGATTGGACAAATATTGGGAATGTACACATTCAGGAGCAAGTCTACATAGAGATGGTTCAAGTATCGTCAGAAGAGAGATGAAGCTACATTGCCAAGAGAATGCAAAAAGATGTCGCTATTGGATGAGCGAAAAGTAGAGAAGGTTTGAGATGGAATTAGGGAGCATAAGAAGTTTGTTTGTGTAAGGGAAAAGAGGAAGTTTGTTTGTGTAAGGGAATAGAGGAAGTTTGTTTGTGTAAGGGAATAGAGGAAGATGTTGGTGTATGGGAATAGAGGAAGTTTTATGGTATAAGGGAATGGAGGAAGTTCGTTGGTGTAAGGGAATAGAGGAAGTTTTTTGGTGTAAAGGAATAGAGGAAGTTCGTTGGTGTAAGGGAATAGAGGAAGTTTGTTGGTGTATGGGAATAGAGGAAGTTTTATGGTATAAGGGCATGGAGGAAGTTCGTTGGTATAAGGGAATAGAGGAAGTTCGTTGGTGTATGGGAATAGAGGAAGTTTTATGGTATAAGGAAATGGAGGAAGTTCGTTGGTGTATGGGAATAGAGGAAGTTTTTTTGTATAAAGGAAAAGAGGAAGTTCGTTGGTGTATGGGAATAGAGGAAGTTTTATGGTATAAGGGAATGGAGGAAGGTCGTTGGTGTACGGGAATAGAGGAAGTATTTTGGTATAAAGGAAAAGAGGAAAAGTTTGTTGGTGTAAGGGAATAGAGGAAGTTTTTTTGAAGGGAACAGAGGAAGTTTGTTGGTGTAAGGGAATAGAGGGCGTGTTTTGGTAGAAGGGAATGAAGTTCGTTGGTGTAAGCGAAAGAATGAAAGTTTTTCGGTGTAAGGGAATAGAGGAAGTTTGTTGGTGTGAGGGAATAGAGGAAGTTTGTTGGTGTGAAGGAATGGAGGAAGTTTGTTGGTGTAAGGGAATAGAGGAATTTTGTTGGTGTAAGGGAATAGAGAAGTTTGTTGGTGTAAGGGAATAGAGAAGTTTGCTGGTGTAAGGGAATAGAGGACGTTTGTTGGTGTAAGGGAATAGACGAAGTTTGTTGGTGTAAGGGAATAGAGGAAGTTTGTTGGTGTGAGGGAATAGAGGGAGTTTGTTGGTGTGAGGGAATAGAGGAAGTTTGTTGGTGTAAGGGAATAGAGGACGTTTTTTGGTGTAAGGGAATAGAGGAAGTTTGTTGATGTAAGGGAATAGAGGAATTTGTTGGTATAAGTGAAAAGAGGAAGTTTGTTGGTGTGAGGGTAAAGAGGAAGTTTGTTGGTGTGAGGGAATAGAGGAAGTTTGTTGGTGTGAGGGAATAGAGGGTAAGTTTGGTTGGGTGAATGAAGAGGATGCTTTGAACAGGACTGACTGGACAAGGAAAATCTGCTGTGGCAACCCCTTACAGAGTACGCAGAAAGAAACAAAAAGAAGAGATGGTTCTGGAGCGTGCATTGTTAGACTTGCAGTGGGACTGCCTCCTGATCCAGAGAAATATATACATCAAGTTATGTTTACGTTTTGATTTTAGTTTTGCTGTTTTGGGGTTGTTTTTTCAGAGGGAAGTTTAGTCGCGACAACATTTTAGTAATTAACTTTTCTTTTTTTTTTTGCCTTTAAATCAGTAAGTTACATAACGATATGGATCTTTATAATATACTAGTCAGCTGTCTTATTTAAGGACATCAAAATGTTATGTACTTTGGAAGGAAAACGATTTCTTATTAAATTCCTTTACATTTTTGTTTCTGTCTTCTTCTTAGCGGCATTTCCAGCAAGCAGCCATGCCGGAACAGCAAACACGTCTAGTGGTGAAAAAGGGGGTTTTGATGAATTCGATTTTCCTGTTCTGTCTCCTCTTGGATCCTTGGAAAATTTGTATGAATCCATAATGCCTAAGCAGGAAGGAACAAGCTTTCACTACTATGACCCTCCCACTAGCCCCAAAGTCATGTGTCCCAACATTCCAGCTGATGGATACCTCGAACCTGTTCCACCAGCATCACTACTTGCAGCATCAACGTCTTCGGCTGCTGTTACCACTAATACTGAAGCATCTACAACAATAGCAGCAATTTCTAAGGATTCCTCCATGTTACTGTCATCATCTTCTGCAACAACAACAACAGCAAATGCTGTTGCAGGGTCTGCTTCAGCAGATGCATCAGCAGCAGCTCCTTCAATGTCATCTTCATCATGCTCATCCTTTGCATCAACATCCTCTCTTTCTGCCTCATCAGCAATGACCAGCGCTTCGGTTGTGAAATCACCATCAAAGTCTGATCCCCTGGCACGGAAAAACAAAACTTCCAAATCTCTTGACAATGTATTTGACAGCAATGATACCAAATTGTCTTCCCACACATCTTCAGAATCAAATTCTGCTGAAAACTCTGGAGGCTCCCTCCCAGATTCATTTTTCCAATCCAAAACAGGCCATGAACATGGCGCCTCCAATGTGGGTGCCAATTTCATTGAGCCCGAGATGACTGAAGAGCGGAGAACTCTTTTAGCTTCACAGCCAATATACGAGGAGATTCCCAATGGATTTAACGATGATGACAAAGAAGAGGAAGTTCTTGCCCGGAAAAATAAAAAAGAGGAGACCGGCAAGAAGAAAAAGGGCAAAACTAAGGGAAGCGAATCTCATGCCAAATCCAAAAAGGCTGATTCAGCTATGGCCACATCGTACCATGGTTCCCTATCAGTCACAAGCCAAAAAGGCTCAGAAGCAATGACCAAATCCCAGATGGCACATGCATGGTTACAGCAACCGCATCCTCCTCCCCTTCCCCCTCCAACAACATCTGCAACATCAACTACTGCCGGAGGAACATTGCCAGCATCCCCTTGTAAACTAGGCCGCCATTCGTCTTCATCATCTCTTCTTAGCAATTCCACCATCATGAGCCAGTCCCTCACCTCCTCCATGCTTCCCCCTCCTCCCCCTCCTCCTGACCAGCTGAGTATCCCATCAACCACGCGGTCAATTTCCAGGGAAACCGTCTCCTCAGAATCTGACATCCAGTCAAACTGCAGCACACTCCCACGCCCTAGGGCTGCTCCAAGAAGAAGAGCAAAAAGGCCTGACACAGCTGGATCGGACCAGTATGTCTCTATGAACAAGCCAAATCTACAGGTAAGATGCAGGTCTTCTTTATTTATTCATTTATTATTCAAAAGGGAACTTTATTTATCCTCTTGTAAGGACATTTGTATTACAGTGGCACAAACAGTACAGTGTCCACTATATAATGTAAATTAAGATGCATACCATCTTGGAGTAGACAATCGTACATACATTTTAACACATTACACAAGATTGAGGAATTGTGGGTCTCCTCAGTGCAACAACCTGCTCCTGTTGAGTAGAGTACTTGGGATTAAAAGTGTCTTAACCAAAGACACAGCATCGGTAAACCAGGGACTTTCTGTAAGTCAATGGTCAAGCAAAGAATTGTGGCAGTGCTCGATTGTAATCTTTCTGACAACTAGCTACAATTGATTGAAATGCCAACATTGGCTGTTTTCCATTCTCCTAGGCCACAGCACTTCCCTTGTATTTCTTCAGGTTCCTGTCTTTGTCCTAATGTGGCGGTGGTGTCTAAATGGTTATATTTGATCATTGCCTGGAGGGGAGTAGGTCAGTGGTTCAAATCTTGGTAGAGCCGCCATCCTCACAGTGAAAAGTCTGTGGTTGTAATCATGGTAGACATTGCCTTCACAGTGAAAAATCCGTGATTCAAATACAATCAGGGCCATCACCTGCACAGTGAAAGTATCTGATTTTTATCCTGCTAGAGCCATCACCTGTACAGTGAAAAGTCTGTGGTCCTAATCATGGTAGAAAAATTGCCAGAACAGTGAAAAATCTGTGGTTCTGATCATGGTAGAGACATCGCCTGTGCAGTGAAAAGTCTGTGGTTCTGAAGGTGGATCTTTTGTCAAGATTCTAAACAAGGCATTCTTCATTCCTCCTAGGTGTAAATGGTTATCAGCCATGTTGTAGAGTTATCCTTTTACAAAAAATTGGTGCCTTGTTTTAAAGATGATTGACATCACTTATTATGTTTCTTGTCATGGAAACCAGAAATATCACAGCCGCTTTAAGCCTCCTTGGAGTTGACAGAACTTTTCATTTCCATGTCTCTTAGTGTCTCCTTGGTTCAGTTTGTTACTCTTTTTTCTTCCTTTTTTAATAAAAAACCAAACTAAAATGTTCAAATAATATTCTGTCATCTTAAAAATGTCCTGAATAAAGGTGGGATTTTTTAAAGCTCAATTTTACATTTTGATTTGTTGTCTACTTCATTCTTTTGGAAAAATCCAAAGCCTCCTTTTTATGATAGAGGAGGACATTCAGTATGGTGGTTTTAATTGGGTTTTTTTTTTGTTGTTGTTTTTTTTTCCCCAAGAACTCTCTCTCTCTCTCCTCTTCAGATAATCCGTTCATGGGACGTCTTCTTAAACCTTTCTGCGGAACAGCACTCGATCCTCTATCAACATCAGTCTGTCTGCTTTTGTTGCTGTTGTTCAAAGCCATTCTTGTATATCCTGTTCCCATCTTCTTGCTGGTCTTCCCCTTCCTCTCCTACCTTCAACTTTACCTCCAAAATATGCTTTCGAATGTTTCATGGCGTTTGATATGGCCAAAATACCCAAGTTTTAAGCTATTAATATTCTGTAATAGCATTTTTGCTTTAATACCAAGGACTCTAATGATAAAAAATTTTAAGCATTGAATGCTTTACGTAAATGATATATTATAATGCATTGTATTCATACCACAACTTACATCTGCAGGTGTCTTTAGGTGAAGATAAATTAAGAGACATGCTCAGTCGTTTGTCAACCATCACCTTCCAGTCACTCCAAGAAATCTATGCTCAGTGTGAGAAGAATTTGTCGGTGGATCAGCTCAATATTCCTAGTCAACATCAGTTGAAATGGAGTGATTTCGATATCTACGGCCAACCACTGCATGCCTCTGGTCGTTGTGTTGTGTACAATGCCAAGTTTACAACGACAGGCTCTCCATGTCAGCTGATGGTGAGTTTGGACTCTTTGCAAACATATTTTTTTTAAAGTTTTTTTGTTGTTTTTTTTTAAAAGAGGAGAGCTATACTTTACTGTATCCCCCTCAGGGGAATATGCCTGCGAGGGAAAAGGTAAAGAAAAGCATTTTTAGACTTAAGCTTTCCTGTCAGTCAGGGAAGTAAAATACCATTGTTAAGTGCTGCAGATAAGATTTTATCATCTAAAAGATGCTGTCTTTGTATAACCATCTGTAGTAACATTTAATTTTTTTATTTTTTTTTGACATCATGACATTTTATGCTCTTTGCTATTTATCACATAATGATATTTTAGGCAGATTGTTATGTACTTTAATGATATTTTATGCTCATTCTAAGCACGACATAATATTTTATTCTCTTTGTCATGTTATTCATCACATAATGATAATTCTACACTGATTGTTAATTAGGGCGTAATGATATTTTATGCTCTGTGTTATTTATGATGTAACAATTTATAATCTTTGTCATTTATGTCACAATGATATTCATTACAGCTGAAAATCTCACACACCTTCTTATCTATTTTTGTGGTATTTCCAGATACTTCATTCCCGCCCAGCAACAGAAATGTGTCACACTAGTCACCCCAGTTTACTCAGACCATCAGCAGTATTTGCTGACACAATTCCCTTCTCGTTCCTCACTGGAGATTTTATCAAAACATCACAGCTTCTTCAGAACTCCATCTATGATTCTACTCAAGCGCGTTGTTTTGTGGCTGTTGGTGAGTTTTCCTTTCATCCTTTTTTTTTAAAAATTTAAATGGTAGTAGGAGATCAGAAGTCACGTTCATTAAAAATGAATGGAGCTTCCTTTGGTAATGTATTAAAAATCTGTCTCATGAAAAGAAACGGAAAGAAATAAAAAACCAGTAACCTATCAAGTATGTTGTAAGGTAAAGAAAAGTAAACAAAAGTTTACATTTATATAATGCTCGAAATCATGCTGTAACCATGCCAGTAGCGCTTAACATTTAACTCTCCTACAAAAGGGAGCATAGGAGATACAGAACAGGACTTGGAGTCTATTAGACACCAATACAATTTACGGATAGGGACAACATTGCCACAGCAACCAGGGACTATTCACACCTTTGTCAAGTGAGGTAAGAAGCTGTAAAATGCCTTAACTAAGTACACAGCGCTAAAGACTTGCTGGTATGATCCAGACAGTAGCTGTGGGACACAATCCAACTAGGTCACTTGGGTTTTGTAAACACGATTTTATGGAGATTGTTATCACGCTTATATAATAAGAAAAGACAGCCTGCCTGATGGCCTCACAGAAATAGTAGTCAACAATACAATCCTAGAAAAAGTACGACATTTTAAGTATCTAGGCTCCGTGAAGAGTTCAGATGGAGCATGTTTAGAAGACGTCATGACCAAAGCCAAGACGATCCCGCTGAATAATATATGGAAAGACAGAAGTATTGCCATCAACTAAAGCTGAAAATGTTGAAGTGCCTCATCTGGCCAGTTCTCATGTATGGATGTGAGGCATGTTCTCTGAGAAAGAAAGAGGAGGACAAGCTCAAGACAGCTGAGATGTGGCTATATAGGCAACTCCTGAGTATCTGTTGGCAAGACAAAAGAACCAATGAAAGTTTCTTGCTTGAACTGGGTAAAGAGAAGAGTCTGATGAATGAAATAACCTGAAGAAAGCTCAGATACTTTGGTCATACCATCAGAAGCCAGAAAACAGACCTCATGTCTACAGCACTGATGGGCAGAGTGGAGTGCTGCAGAAATAGAGGAAGACTGGCAATGTCACTGATGGACAACATCACTTCAATTACTGGGCTGTCTCTTAGTTAGCGAGGTCATCCGCAGAAGTCAAGACCGAATAGGCTGGAGGGCTGTTGTGGCATCCATTGGAGGAGCAACCAGCTAACACGCTGGTGTTCATTATAAAAACCAGGAATAGCCTCATCCTTCCCCAACTTCTAAACAAGTCTTAAAATTGAATTATTCAATGTTTGACGTGTATATCCTGAAAAATTTGTCCCTCAAATTATATGTACATTACATTTTGATTTGTATGACATGATTTCATAAATTTGATGAGTGACAGGTAAATCTATCTATTTTCCAATGATTTTTTTTTTTTTTAATATACAAAACTACGTTAAAATGTAAAGCTGCACAGAACAGCTTTTGTTTGAACGTGTCACAATATACATACTTTTTTTTTTTAATTAAGGACAGATATTTTATTAACTTTCATTGAATCAAAGAAGGTTTTGCAGGCTTTCACATGGCTCTTTTCCTTTTCCTTCAGGTGCTTTTGACATAATGGAAAGCCTTTATTCTCATTTGTTACTACTGAGAGAAACCATGGCCGCGGACCCAAACGCTTACCTCAATGTCATCCTCACAGCAGCTTTACAGCTTCTAAGTGGCATGTCCCATTGTTTGGATCAGGTGACTCTTTTTCCTCCCCGTCTTCTTACAATTCATCGTCACCTTCGGGTGCAATGACAAATGGTTTTAGGATAAATAAACAGGGAGCCTCAAAATTATATCGTTCAATAGAGAAATTAAATTAATTTTAAAAACTGAAATGCTTTTAAAAACAATTCCTTTATGTAAAGGGGAGAAATTCAGGATGATGGCATTGGTGTAAATGAGAAGGATGCTTTGAACAGACTAGTTGGAGACAAAGATCAAATAGGGCAAACCCAAATGGGAATTAGAGTAGAAGGAGACACAAGAAGCAGCAAACTAGAAAAAATCAACTTAAGAGTGCTTACTGAAAGTAAAAAGATTGCATATATGTAGTGCTTTCCACCATTCTACGAACAGTCTCAAAGCACATTACAATACTTCATCCCCTAGCAGGCATACTCCCTGGGGAGTATACAGTAAAGTGCAGCACTTTCATCGCTGCAAAACCAGCCTATTGCTAGGTACTCATTTAACACCTGAGTCGAGAGAAGCAATTAGGGTAAATTTTCTTGCTGAAGGAAAAACACAAGTTGTCACTGGTGGGAATTGAATCCGGGACCTCATGATCCTAAGACCAACACCATGATTATTGGGCCAATGTATCCCAAGCTAATACTCAGAATGGCTGTGATTCATTATGTGTTTGAAGAAAACAAGAAGACCTTGTGCCCTGCATTAAAATTTGGCATACGTTTCACGACGGATACCATTCCAGATGCAGTGAGACTGTGACAGGAGGATGGGTCAGTTCTTAGCTGCTTTTTACGGTATTCAAGCAGACAAAGAGTAAGTGTCCTCCCCTGCTGGGGGGCCCTGTATTTTCATGAAGACTGGTGACACAAAGTTGGACTTTAAAGCTTTAGCAATTTCAGTGCAACAAAGTCTTTAAAGGGAAATGGGACAAAATCACTCCGTTTGTTTTGATGCATAAAACCAGACCTCATCATAAAGTACTGTAGTGACCGCCTAACATCCCGCAACTTGGGAAAATGAAAAGCAGGATCTTAGGCGGACAGGGATCTTAAGTGGATGACGAAGGAGGTAACTCATACAGCTCTCAGTGTCATTCAGAATCATACCCAATCAGCATCAAATCCCTGTAGAGGCGAAGTCGTAATCAAACTTCAAGCAGACAGTTTGTTTTCACCCTGTCAATCACAAGACATGTCTTTGCTTTGCATGAATTGAATCAACTCCCACGCAAATGCCGTGTTTATAGATTTCATAAATCTAAAACCGTCATTGTGATTATTCCACTCCTTTTCAAGCCAACATTACCCAACCAATTAAATTTGTTCCCTTATCTTATGACAAAAAGTAAGCACATGCCAATTTAAGGTCTACCTGTTGACATCGTTGCACTCCAGCAACGCAGAACTATAGCCTATTGATAGATTCCCATGCCCATTGGTCTCTTTATTTTGACCAGACACAGGATGGCGCCTTTCAGTTACACCTAAACCGGGTAGGGTGACCAGGTGACTCCTACCTGTGCTCAAGTGGCTAACTACAATCTTCTTATGTTTTTGACCGAGAAGAAAAACAAAAGTGAGAAAATGTTGACACCTCATCTAATAATTGATCACACCACTATCTCAAAAAAGCGGGATCTTAGGCAATGGGGGCGGGATCTTTAAGGGCAAATTTATATACAAAAAATTCTGTTTCCAAGCAGATCGTTTGCAGAAAGGGGTCTTGGTTTTTTTTTTGACATATTTATTTCAATTCATGTAATTCGTCCTCCAAATTTTCAGGGATTCTCTGTGACAGAAACAGACTACAATGATGTCTTTCTAATCACCCGCTCGGATTTACGTGGCAAAGTTGTTGCGTTTCTACCCCATCAAAGATCCCTTGATGTCCCACAAGGGGAGGCAATGTGCAATTTTTTGGATGGCCTTTTAGCCGATGCCTTTTCTCAGGATGATGAAGAAGATGAGGATGAAGATTTTGAAGAGGAAGAAGAGGAGGATGGAGATCGCATTATTTCATCACCACGGAAAGTGATTGCCAAGTTGAGATCCATGCTGGAAGCTAAAAGAGTGGAAAGTTTAGGTATGTTTGTCAAAGCCAAAGTCGACCTTGCATGGAAAAAAGTATTATTGATCTAGAGGTGTTTATTTACATTTTTTCCACCCTGGAATACTTAATTGATCTCACTGGCTACCTCACTCTTTTCAGAAATCCATTAAAACTTCTTTTTAAATAGTCCTTTCAAGCCGAATTGGCTCATAGGGCTGGAGCTGATCCTGGTTTTTATAGCATTAAGTGGATAGTGACAAACTTTATGCATCACTATCTGAATAGGATGCTAAACTATTGCAGAGTACTTTTCCAGCCAATGCTGCACCCATTTCCACCTGGGTCGAGCGAAGCAAGAGGGGTAAATTTTCTTGCTTAAGGAAAAAAAATGCATATCTCTGTAGCAAGAATTGAAACTGTTGCTTTTTGGTCAGACGGCCAAAGCTCTACCTTTGAGTTACTGCATCTCCCATTAAAACTATGAATATTGTTAAAAATCATTGCTGCCAAAGTGTTTGTTTCACAGCAAGGGAATTTCATCAATTTTAAAGCTTGAATAGGATAGTATCTGCATTGCAATTTAGTTTGCTGGAAATCTGCATTTGCTACAACTTTATGGAAATTACCTTTTTCTCAATGAAAAAAAATTTAATGAAAAATTTTGTTGTCATGGATCTGACTACGTTTTTTGATTGTCTGTAAAATGCCTTGTTTCCATTTGTTAAGTTGGGGGTGGGTTCTGGAACAAAATTTTTCCCTATTTAGTACATCAATTTGAGTCATATACAGGTGTAATGGGCATGGGACGCTG
>JAOWAY010129963.1:0-17207 GCA_028565895.1 Goniobranchus geometricus
AAAAACAAGAACAAGAACAAGAAGGAGGAGTAGGAGGATGAAGAGGAGGAGGAGGAGGAGGAGGAGGAGGAGGAGGAGGAGGACGATGACGACGACGACGACGACGACGAAGAGGAGAAGGAGGGGGAGATTGCATTGCCAAAAGTGGTATCAAAAACACATTACCATCTATGTATATTTAAGAATTTTAAAAACAAACACCAAACGCTTTTGTGGCAGGACAGGACTGGTTTTTTGGTTTTTACAAGCAAAGTTAACGTTTGATAAACGACCGTTAAGGGCACCCAGTCGACCTAGATCTAGATCTAAATACGTTTTCCTCAGCGTTCGATTGCCTCAACAAGAAATTAAGGGGATTTCTTTGAAAGCCTGAACTGAGATACAGGCCATTAGCTGGCGGCGGGTGAAGACAGTGCTGTCAGCCATTAAACATAAAGAAAGCCCGAGGGTGAGATAAGACTCTGAAGGTCAATTTACTTTTTGTCAGTTTTATCGTCAGATACATTTAGTTAGAAGTGAGTGAGTTTGAATTTGTGTAGCGCACAAAGCCATCTGAGTGCCTGAAAGCACTGTATATGATCAATTAATACAATTAACACAATGGTACTGCAATTGCTTCAAAAGTTTATTTCTTTGGAATTGACAAAATGTTTACTCTACTTATTCCATTCAATCTATCGCTGATATCTCGTTTTGTTTCTATTTGATTGTCGACGTACTGTTATCACTCCACGTTTTCTGTTGTTGTTTTTGTTTTGTTTTTGTTTTGTTTTTTGTTTCTGTTTTTGTTTTCATTTTTCTTTGCTTTCCTTAGCGACTTGATATTATCACCCAACTGTTGTTTGGGTTGGGTTTGGTTTTTTTCTATGTTTTTTTAAAAAAATTCCTTAAACGTGCAGTTGTCTAAAAAAAAAAAAAAACCCAATAAAAAAAAAACCAAACCTGGAGTCAGTATATATTGTTATGATAGCTTTGCCCAAATGCGGTAATGTACAAGAGAACAAGGTATTTTTTTTTTATTTTCCACTGGCGAAGAATGAAATTGCTCAGACGATGGCGCAAATGAAAGTATTGAAAGCATCTCATGTTCTGATGTCTCAACAATTCAATAACATGTACTGTTGCTCTTATATCTACACATTTCCTTGCTGCTGCTTCAGAAAGCGATTTCAAAGGAATATGTTAAAGGATGAAATGCAGTCAATGGAATAATCACCATAAAAAATACTCCCAGTCACAATTACTCACAAAATAGATTTTTTTTAAAAAAGAGAGAGAAGCTTCTATAGACTTAGTTTTATTAGAAAGCAGAGATTAGAACAACAGCATCAAAAATCAACATTTAACATATCTTTTCTTTGCAGAAAAATACACACAAAAAAATTAAAATGTCGGATAAGTAGAATTTGGGTGCATCTGTAGTGGTAGTAAAAGACACTTTGTAAATTTACATTAATCCACTTTGTCGTGATCATAAGATAAAAAATTAATTCTTATTTGACAATGATAAGACCACCACCAAATGTACCATAATTATGCAAGCCAGTCAACCATCCTCTTTTCTATTCGTCATCCCATGTGCACATATTTATATCACAATGTCAAATATATAATACATAATATATAAATAAATATTATGAAAATTTATGTTTTTGTTTGTTTGGTGTTCTTTTCCACTCTATTCTGTCATCTCAGCACCCATAGAGAGACGTGGGGTTTATTACAATAACAGAAACAACATAAGGAAAGAACATAAGAAACAATCTTTCTCACATAAGAATCAAAAATGGTACCTATGTGTTGGAAGATAAACAAATCTTGCTCTCATAAGAATCAAACACGGTACCTATGCGTTGGCACTCTCAGCCTTGTCATGAAACACAATACCACTCTACAGGCAGCATCCATAAAAATAGGCATTCTTCAGCCTAATGAATCTTACGCTGGCCCAACACACCAAGCACTTGTTATTCCCCACCATTCTTTTCTTTGGTATGCAAGAGCTACAGAGTACTTTTGTTTCAAACTTTTGCATTAGTTGGGGACTCACAAACAGTGAACACTGTCTCACAACCACCTTACACAATGAAGGTTGCCTTGGTAATGATCTAGACATGAATAGATCTAACAATGAACAAACAGAGATATGGGTTGTCGTTTTTTTTCCACCTAGGGAAAAAAAGATAACAAGATGATCTTACCCGAGTGAATGAAGGTGAAAAATGGCAGAAATAGTTTTCACAAGAAAACAGACCTAAAAATGCCTAGAGGAAAAGGAGCATTTACATTTAAAATACATGTATACAAAAATCATTATTTATATCATAATAATAAATCGTAAACATGTGGAGGCCTGACTAAGACAAAAATAACATCTTCTTTTTAAAAAAAATCTAAATCTTTAAATAATTAACATTGGCCATCAAATCCCAAACTGTGAACCACAATAATTACCAAGGATTTTCCACCACTCTTTGCTAAAAAAATTATTTGATCCTTCTAGACAGCAAATGACTTCAAATAGTGTTTGTGAGTCATGCAATGAGCACAAATAGGTGACGCCAGTGAAGATGCTCCCTGTATTCTTTCAGCAATATCCCTGCCTTTCCAGGGAGACAAAAGGGAGCCTGACAGATGTCAGAGGACTGACTGACTGACTCCCATGCTGTTTATCCAAGCTGGATGCCTCAACCATTTCAATCATCTTCTTTGTCAGTTGTTTCCATTCTATGCGGCTCTGGGCAATAGATCTGAGGTGTTCAAGACTTTCCGGTGCTTTGGGCTTTAGGGTCGGGTCAATTTGAAAGATTTCTTAAGTGACGGTTGTGGCAATAGATGTGATTGGCTTTATTAGTGGGAGTATTCACCCTTTGTCTTAGAATATGTCCAAAAAGGCGCTAGCGACTTTGAGGAATAAAAATGGAGAGAGGTTTTTCCTTGCGTTTCTTGAAGAATAATGCTTCTTGTTAGAGGACAGATGAGAGAAAACGCTCTAGCCTTAGTCACCTCATATGACATGCTATACACAGGGAGATATGGCTACAGTGCAATCTCCCAATAACGACGCCTCCCAATAGCGACATCATTCTCAGGTCCAATTTTTTTTTTACTATATGTCTTTAGTAATAAAAACCTCACCATAGCGACATGAATTACACCAAAAACCCCAAATAACGACATTGGGAGAACGTCAACTCACTACTCTAAGCCAATGAAAAGCAACATTTCTCGATCAATCGGATGTTCTTGATAGCTGCACTCGTGTCGGTCCAAAACCCGAATAAACTACAGAGGGAAAATGTTGCTCTCGTTCTTTGTTTATTAGATTAAAAAAAAACAACAAAAAAACAAGAGTATTGTGCATCAATGGTCAATGTGCAGCTCGTAAAACATTTGTCAGCACAAGGTACAAGTTCTAATAGCATGCCTTATCATAGATATTGCTATGCGCATCGCAATTTGGGCTCCAGAAAGTCTCATCTCACCCCCTTTGTCCGCCATATTGAAAACCTTGGAATAACGACAATCCTCGATAACAACACAATTTTTTGGCCCTGATCCATGTCGTTATTGGGAGGTTGCACTGTATTACTATTATCCATACATGAAACAAGGCTATGATGGTATGAACAAACATACAACAGCATGAGATTTTGATCCCTCGTTTATCAACATAGACCTAAAACAGACATTAGATGATTCCATTTTTTACAAAACAGTGTGATGGAGAAAAGGAAAATTATCTAGAAACAAAGCAAATTGAAAGCAAAGAAATTAGATGGGAATGCCCAACATGTCTTTATATGCACCACAAAAATAAGTTAAATATTCAAAAAAAAAAAAAAAAAAAAGTAGTAATAAAAAAAAAACCAAGTTGCCCTAAAACCTAGAAGTGGTGAGGGGAAAAAATAAGACTAATATAACAAAAATAAAGAAAACCATCCTGTGAAATTAGTAAAAGAAATGCTTGGCTCATGACCTGATCAGTATGCCATGCATCCAGGGTAAGACTCAAATTACAAGTGACAAGAGAACAAATCAAAACTTGAAAAAAAAATAACCCTCACATATTGTTACCCAAATAAATTTTATTAGCTTACTATATACATCAAAACACCCCTTAAGCATATAATCAATTACATACATTGTTCCTGACACCATGAAATATTTAGCATATCTTCACATTCTGATTATTCAATATAAATTTTCCTTCTGATTTGCTTAAGATTTTGGCAAAATCAAGGGAGACTTTCGATAAAACTGATATACATCAAACCAGGATTTTTTCTTTCAAATCTGTAAGTCCTTATAGAGAAGCAACAACAACAAACAAAAAAAAACAAACCAAAATGGGAAGAAAACCATTTTCAAAAGTCATCAGGTTTGATGCATCTTTCAAATTCCTGAATTAAGACAAAATGAATGATAAACTGAACAGCATTAAAAAGGTGATGTATGCTTTTGTTGCCAAAATTGTTCTTTTCATTCAAAGCATCTCCCTCTTCCCAATGAATAGGCCTACCAGTACCAGTATGATTTGCATCTACCAATGTATCTCCTCTTGGTATTCTGCAATTCTAATCTTTAACACAAAACTCTAGGCGTAACGTAATGTAATGGAAAGTATATTAGGCGCTAGAGAAAAACGTTTCTGGTAAGAGATTTTTGAGCATTTAACAGAGAAGCTTAACAGCAGTAGAGCAATATACTTTTAAATAGATCACTGATGAACCGATTAAAAACTTTTAACCAAAAAAAGTTGGAAGTGTTGTTCGTCCATTTTCTTCATTATCACTATCACAAAATGGCAAAAAAACCAAGACTGAACCGCAAAACTGGTGTTAAACTGAAAAAAACAACAAAACTCAACCATATCCTATGGGTTGTTAGCAATGATAACGCCAATGTTGAAACTTCTTTCTCTAGAAGGCAATGCCAAAGTCAATCTAAAAGTGAACGCCAAAGTCAATGTCATCGCTCTCACTACTCCATTATTTGCCTGCCACCCACCATGCTCCCTTTCTAAGGCTAATAACACATACATAACAAACACAAGCAGTCTCCATTGCTCGTATTGTTACACTGCACTGATTGTGTCCCATTCATTGCCTTTATAAAAATAAACTCTCCATGCTCAGTCTTATTGAAGATTATGCTCAGGGTATATAACCAAGACAACATGAAGAAACACAGCGTTTGAAAAAAAAATTCTTTAAATACAATTATTTTCACATTCTCTTTCGGGGACAAAGTTCACAAGAGACATTTTTTAGCTTTTACATTTCAATTATAAAAAAGTCTGAAGTTTGAGTTTTTTGGGGGGTTATTTTTTAGTTCTTTAGGCTGGGTTAACATGAGGCGCAGAATTACAACGGGGCAACATCCCTTAAGCCAACTTCTTAAGAGAAGTAATGAAGAAAAAACAAATCCATCATTTATCATCATCATCATCATCATCAAGTACCAGGTCTGAAGCAGACATTGGGGACCATGACATACCATTCACTTCTCTGTTCTTTGTCTGTCATCCAGCGATTTAAGCTCTCCAAATATGTCAATCTCTGCCTGCCCATACTTCTTGTCCCCTCAATTTTTCTGGTCAGGAATAGATGTTCAAATTCCTTACGTCGATTTATATGACCTGAAAAATTCAGTTGTCTTTGTCTGATTGTTTTTAGCAACGATCTTTCTACTCCTGCTTTTTCCGGTCCTGCATTGTTTGTTTCCTTTTTTTTCTTCACCAGATTCTTAGCATCTTTCTCAGAAACCACATTTCCACAGCTTCCAGCCTTTTTCTACTGTCTATCAAAATATTTTAGCATTCACAACCATGTACTATTATAAAAGTTAAGAAAAATCCAAAACAAAACAAGTAAGTGTGCTGTAGTGAAGAAATAATAGGTGCAGGAGACAACCCTGGAATAAAGCAGAGAAAAGATGATAAATTTGAAACAAGGGAATCGGAACAAATTGTGACAGAATCTTACTTGCCATATGGAATTAACCCCATGTTTCCCTACCTTAGACTGATCATGCCTATGGGTTAGTGATGGTGAGGAATAAGTTGCATTGAAATATAAAGTCTTATTGTTCATGCAGAACAAAGTATTGACCAAGCCAACTTAAAATTCAAAATACAGAGAAGTGAAAAGCAAATCATAGAATATGTCCCAAATGGATTTAAACACCAACTTCATGCATATGTACATCATTAAAATTATGAACAGATGCACATGAAAGTGTTCATTTTCATGGACTCTCATGTTCAGTGTGCTTTACTCCCCCAGATATGACCAGTAGCCTATGTGGGCTGAGTACATCTGGTAGATGTACAAAAGATCAACAGCTCTAGCTTGTGCAAAAATGTGTGAAAAGCGTATGGTACTTGGAAGGCCACAAAGGCCTTGACTTTTTCCTAAAGTCAAAGGAATTGAACTTGACGACAGTCTAAGTTTTTAGTACAGGTGTTCCAGGATGGCTTGGATGACTGGATACATTTTTCTCCTTATAATTAAATCCTCTCTCTCCTTAACATGAGAATACTCTTAACTTTTCGTTATAAACTAAATTTGATTTTTAGAGATCCTGACTGTTTGAAGACTTGGAATTTGCAAAAAGTCAGTTTTCATGCTGCAATAAAAATGTTTCCATTTTGATTCAAACATGTCAAAATTCTTTAACATTGTACATTGACCAAATAGAGCACTATACTTTGGAACACATTATTCAATGTTTAAAGTTTTAACATCCTCATGTTTTCCCAGAGAGCTAGAGAGAATTCTCATGTCAGTTTAAATATTCATGAGAAGCAGATAAACAAAAGATAATCCAGTTAGAGTGGGCAAGCAAATATATTACAGAAACTTCGATCACATTTTGCCAAAAAGATGAACCTCTTGGCAAGCTGAATTTTAGTGAACGGCAGTACATACAGTTCCTTTAAAAATAAACAAAGTTCAAGCTACCCACAGAACTCATTCAAGAACCACACAAACTAGAAACACCTAGACTAGTGGCCCTTGTAATCAATCATATCAGTAAGACAATAGTAGTAAATGACCACACAACAAAAAAATTCAGCACTGGTACAATGTGTTTGGTTTTTGCTTGATAACAACATGACGTCTAATAACAATACATTTTCATATATTCCTTACTTGAATGACGTAAGAACATTCTTCTCTCAATTCTTAATGAAAGGGAAGCATTGAGATGCTTTGACACATTTTCAATGCTGTTCAGCATATTATGCATCCACATCCTTGTGCAGCTTTGTTACATCTCATATCAAATAAGCTAAATTTGTCTACAAAAGGTTACAGAACATGGAAAATAAAAATTTCATTTCTCACAAAAGGCAGACAGTTTCATGAATTGCTAAATCAAAATGTATCTTAATGAAACAGGTTCTTAATAATCTTACATGATAATTCAATTGGCACAACCCTACATATGAAAAGCATAAATGAAAATAAACAGAATGACACAACTTTTCTGAATTAATGTTTGAGAGTACATGTAAGAAATATGTGCACGTCAAATTCTCCATCATGCAATACAAAAGTAGGCCATTGATTAAACTTTTGTGCTGCACAAAAAGATAATCTATTCAGACTAATTAAATACAGTATTCATACAAATGATTAGAAAATGATGAGTTTGATCACAAAATGAGAAGACGTCCTTTTAGGTGTTTTGAAAAACCAGAGAATTCCCCTTTGCATTTCTCCCTCCCTTCTAAAGCCTTTTGTGTGTTTTATAACTTTGTGATACATTTGGATGTACTTTTCGTGAGAGTGCCCGGTGGCCGGAAAGCAGTGCAACTGAACACTCAAGCATCAAACTTGCGTGGGAGGATGTAGACCCCCTTGCTTGTCGACCATCCATTCTCCTTTAACATACCTAATTTTAAAATCAAGTTTGCGGAGCATCTTGAAACATGATAGTCATGTGCATGTGAAGATCATCTCGTTAAGTTTTAAAATCACCTCAACATTTATGAGCAGTGTTGCCAATAGAAAGATAAAAGTCACTTATGTCCACTGCCACACATTTTGTCATGACATGAAGGGATTCAAATGTATTGTGTAGATCTGTAGATATTCATTGGAAGTGATTGTTTAGGCAACATGTTGCCCAAACAATGTACACCCCCCCTTGCTTCATTATTTAGGCAACCTGTTTTGGGCAGGGAATTTCCTGAGGTCACCAGGACTCATCATTTTCTGTTCTATCATAGAGGCTATAATCATAATAGATGCAGTGCAATTTCAGCCATTGCCATTTTTCATTCTTGATTAGATCTAGATTCTAGGCCTAGCTAGCTCTAGTCTAGATATCAATGTTTTGGAAATGGTAATTCTAAAGATTCACGTTGTCTGTCATTTACTTGGCTCCTGATCGCGATACTGAAATAGGCCTATCGATATTTCTTTTCTTCTCAAATTTTTGTCAACTGTCGTGTTTAATATTACGATTAAAATTAAACTTTATCAATGGAATTCCTTTCTGCGTAATGACACGGTGGAAAAGTAAGGGAAGATGCAATAAGTTTCAGGTATTCTTGTGTGGTGGTTTTGTTGATGGTTAGTGGAAATATGTGGAAGAAAAATGAAAAAAATATGTTTATCTGATAATTTCAAATGACATAGATCTAGAAGATTTCTAGATTGAGCTCACGCATGTGTGTGTCGAGGGTTTTTGCCATGCAAAAGAATTTTATGCAATAATTATATATATATATCATTTTGAATATTCACTCACATGCAACACGATTCTGAAGATTAGGGCCTACAAATGCCAACTATTCGGAGGGAGCGAATATAGAGAACACCTTTAAACTTGAAAACAATTGTGTTTGAAAACAAGCACTTTAAATTAATGGCAAACATCAAGGACACTTGTACTTAATCTTGTACTTTATCGCTTCTTTGAAAAAAAGCCTTTGCTCGTAGAGTGTGAAGGTTTGAAACTGAATTCATTTTACGCTAAAAGGCAGCAGGCAGGTGAAAGACAGTTACTACTCACATTTATGTTACAATGCAAAATAATGCTCAAATTGGAAAAAAAAAATTGCATTTCCGACATCAGTGTATCAAAATTAACTGATGCTACGTGCACACGACCTGTTTTAAATGCTTCCTTTAAGAATTATGGATTTATCACGATATTATTATGTCAGTGTAAAACAATGCGCCGTTAAGCTTTCACATCCTGTGTGGGTGGTAAATCTGTGGACAATAAAATTGGCGACGATTTGTTTAAAATTTTCTTTCCACGAATATGCGTGCTCTCTATCGCTCTATTTTCTATCTGTCCATCTGTCTCTATTTCTCTCTCCCACTCCCTGTCCTTTCTCCCCCACTTTTTTCTTGAGATCTTAATCTAGATCATACTAGATTTTGACTCTAGATCTATATGCTAGAGATCTAAATCTATATCTAGATTAGTCAAGATGTAAATTTAGATTCTAGATCTGTCTGGAATCTTGACTAGATTCTGAGCCTAGAATCTAGACTAGAAGAAAGATCAAGATATAGATCTACATACAAGTAAATTACTCAAATCCAGATAAATTTTATCTTGAGAAGTCATAGCTCAGGCATTTTATTTTGCCAGGATCTACCAAGATCTAGACCTAGGTATTCTAGAGATTAGATTCAAGACCAACCAATGGCTAGTGCATTGACACTTCACACCTCATTTCTTTAATATCAAGGTGCTCACTCAATTGTTTCTGAAACACGCTGCCCAAATAATTAAACTCCCCACATTTTCACTATTTGGGCAACAGGCTGCCCGAATAAAGCCTGCCAAATTCATTAGCCAACCACCTGTGCAAGACAAGAAAAATGCTGTCTTATGTCACAAAACAGCTGAGCATCTCTAGTCATCAAAGTCCAAATCTAAGCCCCACATCTTTTTCTGCATCGATAAAATTTGATTGGTCGGAGATAGTGGATAATAATTTTAGGACCAGCAAGTTGTATTGTTTTAGCTGCTCTTAGACAAGGGAATGGGAAAACTAATAAAAGAGCAAGATTGATACTTTTTGACACTAGTTACTTTTATCTAAATCAAGTTGACATTTCTTCCTTTTTTGATTAACAACATACCAACATTCCGAACACGGAAGCCACAAAAGACTTTTGAACGCGGACGCTAAGAGTGATGATTTTTATACAATAAATTGGCTTTAGTCAAAAAAGAGGGCATTTAGGAAAACTAGCATTCAGCTCGAGGGCACTCTCAAGATTTTGCGGGAAATGTCTCATCACTTCATTTATTGTGTAACTATCAAAAAAGAGTCTTTTCAAGTATTTATCTGAGATATCTTTAATAGGGCACTTTACTTCAAACTGCATGTCTAGTCTAATACTGATGTATCTGAAAGCATGAGCATTTTTGAATGTATGGCAAATCTACAAAAGAATGCAGAAAAAATCGTTCTTTAGCTGGGTACCTTAAACTACCCAAGATAATAGAATTAATTTCTAGTACAAGAACAAAATGGTCGATTCATTGTTTATCCAAAAAGAAGAGAAGAGAATTCAAAATTTTTTTTAAAAGCCACTGAGAATATGATTTAATAAAGTTTCAAAAGATGATTAAAACCCCAAAGGACGGCATTTTCAAAGGTATGCATGTGAAGAAATAAATCTTTAGCATTTGTATTATCACAAATTTACAGACAATGTAGGCCTGCGTGAAAGGACAAATTGTCAATAGCATCATCCACAAATCAAAGACAATGTCCGAATGAATAAATAAAACTTATATTTGAATTTTATCCAACATTGCAGCCTAAAATCACATGATATATAATAACAATGTCATTATATTTGGTCCCAGACCAATGTAATACATTAATACTGCTATTAAATTGATCTAACATGCAAAAAAATAAAGCAGTTTGAGATGTTGCACATGTGGAATGTGCTACATATACATTATTCGTCACTATAATCATTTCGATTTAACGACAGCTGCAGGTATCTCTTTATCTGAACAAGTTTTGTTATTGCATTTTAGAATTCAAATAAGAGAAGAAAAAGGAGTCACTGTACATTGTACCTATAACTAAAATACAGGAATAAACTATAGACCAGCTCTTAAGTCCACTTCATTGTCAGAAATAGTGCTACTTGATATATTGCTGGTGTAATTCTTTAACCGTCTAACTTCAAATTTTTAAGACTGTATTTCTTTTAGGTGGCCCGGTAGCTTAGTTGGTAGAGCGGCTGACTGCCATGCAAGGTGGCCCAAGTTCGAATCCAGCCGGGCAGTGGATTTTTTTTTCGGGGCCCCCTGTTCACCCAGCAGTATTATAAATGGGTAGCTAGGTCTTTCTAGACTTGGCGGAAGTAAAGGTGACGTGGAAAAAAATGGGAAACAACCACATTAAGCCGTATGCCTAGTATCATTAGGGCTCTACCCCAAATTCCCCTTTACCCAGTCATGGGTACGGGACTAACTTTATTATTATCATTTTATTTCTTTTGGTGAAAACTACAGAAATACTTCATCGGCATGCTCTGCAAAAAACACTGCGGTTATTATAAACACATCTTTTAAATTATTATTTGCATAGAATAATTATTTCAGGCTTGTTTGGTTTGAATAATTACCTTTTTTGGCCCTCCTGAAAAACTTATAAAATGATCTTAGTAGGTTAGAGAGTTACATCGACGATATTTACCTTTATATATTTGCATCCAAAAATGTTGAGAATTACTACCTGATGGGTACGTAGAAACATCCCTCACTTTGACTATTGTACTTCATATGATTGTTTAAAAAGTAGTCTCTTCAAGCCAAATGTGCTCAAAAGGCCTTGGCTTATTCCGGTTTCTATAGCATGAAGCAGACAGTGTCAGACTTTATCGACCCCTCTCTGCTTAGGATGCTAGTCTGTTGCAGAGTACTTTTCCAGACAAAGCTTTACCCTTTTTAGCCGTGGCAAATTTTCTGTTTGAGGGAAAAAACATATGCCTGCAGCAAGGATCAAACCAGCTGTGTCTCGGTCAGCAGGCCAACCTTCTACCACTGAGTCACAGCACCCCCATTATTTGTTTAGTGATTCAAAAATTTTTTTATTTTTTTTTTAAATTTCAAATCAACATCAATCTGTATCAAATATTTAATATAGCTACCAAAATACTCTCTGAAGCTAAGGGTATATTTCACAAAGGTAGGCAATTATGACATGAATAAAATTTTATAAGTATAACCAAACAAATGCGAACATAAACAGGAGCATGTTTACACACTTCCCTTAAATGCAATCTTGTCACTTTTTCATTCAAAATTACGCATATAAGGACAATATCAAACTCAATCTGAGGATTTTGATGAACTGAAAAAATTCACTAAAATAGGAATGAATGAACAAAATTCACGGGGTAGAATATAAACATAATACACAAGTTGTAGATTGTCATATGTCCATGAGTATTG
The DNA here is from genome assembly GCA_028565895.1 of Goniobranchus geometricus. NCBI lineage: Eukaryota > Metazoa > Mollusca > Gastropoda > Nudibranchia > Chromodorididae > Goniobranchus > Goniobranchus geometricus. The sequence continues at coordinate 12,457 of JAOWAY010129963.1, forward strand.
GCTCATCTAATGTACCTAATGGTGAAATGTTTTGATACATCTTCTCTCCACCACCCTTTACACGGCATGATCTGCCGAGCCTTTTTCACCATTATTTCTCTACGATGCACCTTTGTTTTGTATGTTCCCCTTTTCTGCTCCTGGCCTTTCATTGCCAATTGACTTGAAATTTATGACCTGGATGTTTAAAGGAGAGGGTGAGTAGTCATCCAGTTTTTGTATTAGGAGTTGTAAGAAGCACACTAATTAAATCACTCCCTAAGCTGCACTTGTACTGTTGATTTATATTCAATAAAGTCATATTATTTGATGATCATATAAAGCTTTCTGAATGTGAAGTGACATCTCACCACACATATATAAGCTGTTCTCAAAAAGCCTCTACATAACATCAAATTAGGGTTTAATCTTTAAAAGACTGACTTAATATGAAAACTGCGGTTTGACAACTATGTGGTACCCAATAAATCAACTCACACACATCAAGAACTCCTCCAAGTCCTTTGTGAAATTATGAACTAACCAGATTTTACAGATGACATAAAATAACCAAAAGATTCTGTTCCATCATCTCCTGATCTTGTGCTATTTCTTAACCATGATTACTTATAATAAAAACATTACAGAAATTCCACTCAAAATAATTTTAGTCAATTAGAATGCCCGGTATTACATAACAGGGCAGTTTGTGTCAATGAAACATTAGGAAGAATATTTGAGGCAGTATATTCAAGTTTTTGAACTTAAGGCAGAAATTATAGATTCTGATGTGGTTCCTAGACAAAAATATATAAAATCTAGGGGAAATAAGATGCTTATGTACAATTCATGTACATAAAACAAGACATTAGCATATGAAATATTTATACTGATTTGCACCTTGATGTTACTTTTTACAACGATACAAAAATCATTTCACCAAAACCAGAAAGCTATGGCAAGGCATAAGACTGGGGAATCAAGCCAATAAGATTGGCTGGAAACATTTGGTCATGATACCTAGTTTCTAATGTATTTGACTAAATACAGTTTTCTTTGAGTCCTTTTGACAAGAATGTTTCTTCCTAATGATGACATGAGTCACACAATTAATCTTGTCAATGTCATGTCAGGAAGAATGACACAAACTAGGCATGGTATAAATAATTTAAACCTCTTTTTTTAAAATTTTCCTTTATATAAAAATTTTCCATATATTATTTTTTTTTATGCCAATGATGAGTCATGGTTTGTATGCCTGGTACATCTATAGAGCAAAAGTGAAATAAAATGAAGTGGTAAACAGAAATCTATCATTGTACTGATTATCAGAAACCTGTCTTAAAAATTAAAACTTAATTCTCACAAATCAGTAAATCTGGTGTTCTGTTATCCAAGAAGCAACTTGTTTACCACACTCTTGTAACTGTACAAATAAGCAATATAAATACTGATTCTCAACTGAGAAGCCAGGTTGACTTGGGACAAAAAGATGTGACATTCCAGGTTTACCTTCTTGTCAGGGTCCAGGGCTATATTTCATTCATGCGATATAACAAATAATTTTAAAATGGCATACCAGTGAACAAACAAAGGGACCTACTTTACCTAAGCCCTGGTGCATCTTGTATTTTTTGGCTCTGTTAAGGGCAATCAAATCATCTAGACTTCTTAACACGAGCCTGTTGCTTTAAATATATCTATATTTACATTCAATATTATCAGTCCTTGATTTGATGACAATAGAACAAAAAGGTCACAACATTATCAGCAGTCTCCTCACCATTTTCTGTACATTCATTGTCAATAGCGGAGCAAAGAAGAACATGTGTGATCAAATTTTTGTTGTACGGGAGAAAACTTTTGATTCATTAATATCTTATGGCATTACTAAATATTATTATAAAATCTCAGCAATAAGAGCAAATACTTTGTTTCTTTTGTGTATTCTGGTGCTGTTCATTTCTATTAGGTCATCTCAGCAACCACGGTAAAAGTAAGAAGAAAGCTTAGTTAAAAGAGTGAACAGAAGTAATACTGAAAGGTCTCCAAAAGAAGGAAAGAAGTTGCTAAAGCGGAAGAGAAGCATTTAATAAATATAAGAAGCAAAGAAGCATTTAATAAATATAAGAAGCAAATATTTGAATAATAAAAAAGTAGTTAAAGAGAGGAATGGCTTACAGACCAAAAACATTAAACCTCTCTTTAAAAGACAACCAAAATCTTTTTAACAACAGCCTCAAACCCCAAGCCATGTACCTCAATAACCACACAGGATTTTATAACGTCTGTTGTCGACAAAAGTTCTGAATCTATGTTGCAATATAGATAAATAGGAGAGGGACACTCAATATGCCTCTTTTCCAATTCAGGAAAAATCCTCCCCTCTAATGACTGGCAGAAGAAAAAAGATAGAGAAGAAGCTTCACCCCAGCCTTAGCATGAGATTTTAAATTCAATCTCTAAAATGATGAACAATTTCTTTAGGTTTTGTTGGTTGACTCAAAACACATGAAACAGCCCAAAGTCATCCGGACTCAACAATACCGTAAAAAAACTATTTCAAAATGGCACCTTTAGAGGAATAAAACGTTTTCTCAAATTGAAGTAACAAAGGCCACAGGTTTCTCATCAATTTTAAGATGGTATGAAGGAGAAAAAAGCAATGTCAATGAATATTTCCACAAATATCCACATTTTTCTTTGTTGCATTACTCTCTTCTCTCTTGCTCAGCTTTCTTGCTCCCATAAAGAATTGACTGATTTCAAGATGTTTCAAATGGCTTTAAACCACAGGCTTGATCAAATTATTTTCTTCCCCGTTCCAAATAACATAAAAGCTAACCAACCGACTAGGCAAACAACAGCTGTCTGACTAAAAACAGCATTCCAGCTTTTCGTTGCCTCTAAGATGTGGCCTGCTACATATACTCCTATGAAGCCTGTGGAATAGAGACAAAGTAAAGCTATTTAATCAGAGTAAAATAATACAAATTAATTGCAACATGGCTATGGTAAATTGACAAAATTATATACCTATTATGCAAGATTGAAATTACTTCCTACATCAACATATTTAAAAGAGGGAATGCTCTACAATCCACTAATGCATAATTTATTAAACAAAGGTTCTTGAGAAGATTGAACATCTCATTTGAACAATAAAATAATAAAATTCAAGTTCAGAAGAGAACACTTCACAAGATTCTGGCAAAATGTATATTGCAGGTTTTAACTGATCTAGTTTATATAAAAAGTAGAAAACCCTATAATGAGAAGCCAATAAAAATTAAAAACAATAACAAAAGTGACCAAGAACATAAACTCAATGAAAAAAGAAAATTTATCTGAATATAGGATAAAACTTTAAATTATCAATCATGCCAAAAACTAGTCATGTTAAATTATAACAAAATTCAGGAAGAAAACAAACAAATTTTTCATTCTTGTACAAAATTGTTACACTTGACTACGTTAGTTATGATAAATGAAAACAAAAATCAGTTATGAAAAAAGATAATTTCAAAATGCTTATAAAAAATTGCTTCACTCAATTCAGATGTCAAATGAGTACTTAGCAATAGGCTGGTATCATTGTGTTGAATGGCTGAACTATACTGTATACTCCCAAAGGGGGATAACGTATTGCAAAGCCCTTTGAGACTGTTCTACGAATGGTGGAAGGCCTAAATAAGATTGAGCTTATAAGGTGGAGAAATTGTGCAGTTGTTTCACAACAGCTACTAATCTAAAAGAGGGAGGTTACGAGAAAAAAATACCTTAACAATGATAATGTTAAGACAGTGGCCTTTTCATTTTAATCATTGCCTATAGAGCCTGTCAAAAGCAACTGAAAAAAATCAAACTACAAAAGATGAACATCAGTGCTTTAAGATATATTTCAAGAGACAGTAAGATCACATCGATAGAGATGACATATAGTTAATACATACCTGGAACTGCGCCTGCCATATTCATTAACCCTGTGAACAAATTGTAGATAGCCAATTATAGAAGGAGGAATTTACTGAAAAGCTGACCACCTTTTCTGATTACTACTCAATACCTTCTCCTCTCACCTCCAAATCATTCGTAGGAAGAAATGCATTAATATTTTTTTCAACCTCACTGTTTCATCATGATTTTGTACTGAATGGCATGAGTTGCTTGTTGCAAAGTTAAGGAAGATTTTTATAACTTTGAGAAGTGAAAGAATCTATACAATACAGAAAAACTTAAGAAGCTATTGCATCAATGTGACAAACTGACCTACAAACGGCCAGTTCCAGAGAAATCCTTTTTTAAAGCAGCAGTCAGGAAAATCAAGACCTTCTATCCATTATTTGCATGACACATGACTTTAAATAACATGTGACTTTGAATAACATGTTTTCTTCTTCTGACTGAATTGTGTATTCAAATCTAGTTCTGTAGCATCTCTTCAGTGTGGGTTTTTGACTTTGTATAAAATTGTTGCTCAAATTCTACTTCAACAAAGACCTTGGACACTTTTTATTGATCAAAAAACTCCAAGATCTGTCAGTTATGTTAAATTGTAATAAAGATCAGTAATCAGTATACTAATTTTAAAAACTCTTGTGAAAATTAAAACAAAGCAAAAGAATTCAGAGCCTTAAATATGACAAATCATGAACAAAAGAACAAGTGTGCATGGACATGAAGTAGCATAAACTGTGAACAATGTTTATTTCATGAGAGAGAGAGAGAGAGAGAGAGAGAGAGAGAGAGAGAGAGAGAGAGAGAGAGAGAGA
>JAOWAY010129964.1:0-10786 GCA_028565895.1 Goniobranchus geometricus
AGAGAGAGAGAGAAAGAGAGAGAGAGAGAGAGAGAGACAGAGAGACAGAGAGAGACAGAGAGACAGAGAGAGAGAGAGAGAGAGAGGAGGAGGAGGAGGAGGGGGAGGAGGAGTGCCAATACTAGTCTCTAAGAGAAAAAGAAAAATGTAGGACTAAAAACAGCAACAAGTTGAAGCTCCTATGTCACATCTTGTCACAAATAGTTCAGGTTTGCATTTATTTATTTTAAACATAATAACCTGAAATTTTGATATGAATATATACACTGTGCAACCCACTTATAGCAAGATCGTCAGGACTGGCAAATTTGTAACACTATAGCCAAATGTCATTAAAACAAATCAACCCATAAAATGAAGGAAAAATAATGGGAAAGACACCACAATCCATGGGCAGGAAACAAGGCCAATCATACATAATGTATGGCAATAAAAAGGACCTCAGTGAGAGATTGGGAGAGCTTGGGAGCTAATTGGTGAATCTCATTGGCTGTGATAGCCTTGAGGCATTAAATTTTATTGGTTCGCAAGCAAGGTTTTCAGATTTTGACTTTGTATTGCTGATTCTGACCAAATCGGGGTGTTACTGTATATGAAATCTTCAAATTTCATGTCAGTAAGATGTGGATTCTGAAGTGCCGTCGCTATAAGCAGAATGTCACTGTATCCTATGTTGTTGTAAATGGGCTGCACTATATCAAATAAAAAAAAAAAAGAAAGACCACTTTGTATGAATCATTTCTCACCAGTCCTCATTGTCTATTTTCTTCATTAGTTCCTTTAGTGCAGCATCTGGATCTTTGAATGGCTTCCAGTCTTCTGGATTGCCACCATCAAGAGGAGTTGTCGTTGAAGTGACTGGCATAGGGAAACTGGACACTGGTTCGTTGCTCCTGTCAGATTAGGTCACAAAAAGCACATATCTTAAGGTGTCTGGTTGTTTTGATTTGTTTCTTGCTTAAGTTTAACCCCTTAAAAAAAAAAAAAGACAGGCAGCTGTTATAAATTGATAAGAGTCCTGATCATATAAAAAGACCTGACCTCATTGGACTGGAAACTGTAACAGACCTATGGCATCTATAAGGAAAATGACTTGAATGTTGTATGTATTCTAATTTGAAAGCATAGCCAATGAGTTTACAAGTTATTTAAAGCCTCCATGTGACCTGATGCGGATGTTATCAATGAATGACGTAAGGTGTTGTGGGGTGTTAACAGAGATTTCCTAAATAGTCCTTTGAATGTGTGTGTGGCAGCGTGACTGTGGGGTACTTGTAAACCGCAAGGCTTTGACTTCAAAATCAGGTGGCTATTTACAGACATATCCTCATTCCATTCAGGTGTTACTGAGTACCTCACAGCAGAAGAGGATTTTGTCACTATGCCAGAGCATACTTGAACACTTGAGCACATTAAGTAAATTTAGCAGTATTCAAAGGCTGTGATTTAATTTAAAAGCTCCAATTTTCATTTACATAATTAATTGTTTTGCACTAACGTTTTTAGAGTCTTCCTGGGAGTTACAGCAGGCGGTGGGGGCTTTGGTGCCACAACATTTGAAGGCTTAGTGGAAATACTGTTATTGACATAGGGTGCACTGTTTCCATTGGAAGATGTGTGGTTGAAAGACATTGCTGGAGAACCATTCAGACTGGAACCTGAACCTGAGCCAGAAACAGATAGGACTGAGGGGGGTAAAAGAGAGAGGAGAAATGAGAAATTGATATTCAGAAATGGTCAACATGGCAGAAGTCAATTTATAAGGTAAAAATTTTTTTAAAATTTTAAAACGCCACACATAATTAAAAATAAAGTAAGATCAATACAGAAGAAAATAAAACCTTACAACCTATGACCATTCCTTATTATAATAATCGTATGACCAAGCGACATGAACGCTACATAAATCCATTGACAAAAGTATTTTTGATATTAATTACCTTTCAGAATTATCCATTTGCAAAACGCAAGATGTAAAGGAAACATTAAATTTTGCTTTCCAGAATCTTTAAATACAGCATAGACACTAAAAAGAAAGCTTTTGTTCGGTTGTTTAACTTTTATGTTTTGTTTTTATTTTGTATACACTTGAATTTAACATAAAATCCAGCTAAAGTTACATCAAAGAAGATTATTACTGCACTGAAAAGTGTATTACCATTACTTGTTTAATTCATTCATAAAAAAGCGTTATGCAATTTGTCCATCACTTAATGAAATTAATATCAACAACTGCATTAAAAACTCAAAACTATGTCCTGACTTAGTGAAGTTTTTCCTGGCCTTCCAAGAAATTACACTTACACTCAAAACTATTGAGACTTTCTGCACTTGACAATCTTTTGAGCTTTTCCTGCTGCCGCTCTTTCTCCTTCTTCAGTTTTTCTTCTTTTTCCCTCTTCATTTTCTCTTCTCTCTCCTTTCTTTCCTCTCTCTCCTTCCTCTCTTTTTCAGCTCTTCGTCTCTCGTCCTCTTCCAGCCGCTGCTGTTGCTTGACAGCTACTCTCTCTTTCAGAGACTGGGTCATGCTTATGTTGCTCTCCTGATGAAATAAAATTTTTAGATGATATTTCATTAGAGAAAACAATGAAAAGTAGAATGCCAAATAGTTTCCTTAAAAATATTCTTCTTAATCAATAGGCACATACTTCATCAAGGTGGCTCACAATAATGCACACCAATTCAATATTTCTTAAAATGTTAAGAAGCAGGGTACTTTTTTTTTTTAATTATAAAATATCCTGATACATGGAGAGAAAACTTACATCATCCCAATCATCATCGACTATAGAGGATTCAGAGCTGTAGTTAGAAAAATCAACATTACTCCTTACAGCCACACCAACAACACCAGGTGGGGCTGTGGCTTTAGGCTCAACTTTGCGTCGATCCACTCGCCCATCTTGAACTTGGCCAGCAAGGTTTGAAGAATGGTCTGCATTATTTGAGGATGTGTCAAACATTCCTGAAGACAATGTTTATAATACAATTGAAACCAATTAAAGAGCTGTGACTGTGCAAACCAGAAAAAAATAATGGACTAACTAGACTTTTAATTGATGAGCTAAGACTGTGCCAATTAGAAAGAAAATAAGGACTAACTAGACTTTTCATTGAAGAGCTATGACTGTGCCAACCAGAAAAAGAATAATGGACTGACTAGACTTTTAATTGAAGAGCTATGACTGTGCCAACCAGGCAAAAATAATGGACTAACTGGATTTTTAATTTGACCTTAGTCAGGGCAGGAAAGAAAACAAAAATTGAAAAATAAAAAAGTTTCAACTTTTAAAAACTTGATATTTATACATCATGTGATATGGGTGTATAATAATTATGTTTTATACTGGTATGATTTTCAAAGTAGCGTTTTGTCTTGGTTGAAAAATATTTTAATAGGATTCATAGGAATTAATACTGATGAATAATTAATTCTTCAATGAAAAAGAGACGAGATTTAGAAAAAGAAAAAGGCAACAGCATTGATTATGTTTCTACAATGCTCAAATGCACATTTTATATTATACTAGAAATATAACTCTAGAACTAGAAATATAACTCTAGATATAAGCCAATGATTTCTCTTTTCATGCATTTTTATCATTATTCTAATTTTGAAAAAAGCTGTCTCGCTCCTCTGATTCATGACTTCTTATATTCCTGATACTTAAGGATCAATTCTTGATTCTTGATATAAATATAGATATGTTAATGGAAAAAATCTTACAAATAACTAAAAGATTTCTATCATGGTAATACATAAATATGAGTCATAAGAGATGTTTACTTTATCCATCAATTATGTATAATATAACCACTGACATCCTTCCAGTCTCGTAATAAGAAGACTTCATAAACTGGGTAGTAGTGAAAACAAATACACACAAAATAGTACAAAATGATTAAATGTTGGCAAAAGCTAAAGCATAACATTATTATCAGTAATTAACACACTTTCAGAGAGGTGACATTGGATGCGAGTGAGGAAACAGATTTGCTGATATATCATTCCTTGATTCAATCAATTTAATATGAACTCAAGGTTCATAAGTGAATGATGGTAAAATTTAATGGCTTTCCTTTTATTTTTACTTACTTTGCATACATCATATCTATTTGTAGAACATAAAACTCTAAATTCGGGTGCTAAATTATATTAAGGAATAAATTTAATTATTCCAAGCATTGTAATTCTTTCTTCTTCTTCAAGGTCTCTCTTTGTTTATTTTCTCTATTTCAATGAGTATTCTCGTCAAATTTAATCATTTTACTAGAAAAAGCTTGAAAATATTTGTGTCTATGCAATTAAGATTATGAACAGCATGTCTGCAAAACATAATTCTTATCTACTTTACTGGATTATTATGGGGCTTAAGGAAATTCCCAAAAAGTGAGAGAGAAAAGCAACAAACAAACAAAAAAAAACCCCAAAAACTGATACTACGAATTTGGCTCAAGTAATTCATGAAGATATGTGAATAGATTAAGGAATGCAAGACAGCTGTTGGTGTGAATGAGAAGAATGTGTTGAACAGAATGAGCCAGCAGGAGGTGAAAGAGTTGCTATGGCCACACTAGGGGAGCAGCCAGAGGAAGAGGAAGATTTACATCATTAGTACGATAGTGTTTTTGTTGGTTTAAGAATTCATGGCAAAAAGATTAAGCAGATAGAAATCTGATGCAATTACAAAACTTTTAAAATCTTTACTATAAGTAAGTAAACTTTCTGAAGCTTTGCTATTTTCATAATACTAAGAGGGGAAATAAGGGGAGATTCATTCCAAAACGCTCTCTGAACATGACGGCTAAAATAACATAAATAGCCCAAGGGTCGCTCAATATTAATATGAATATTTAAAAATAACTGCTTTAAAGTAATTGCACTTCCAGTAACTTAAAAAGTAACTTACACCACTAAAATCATGAGGAGACTGGTATCCATTGTCTCAATTTGTAGACATTTCAAAATCTATAATTGATTTTTTCTATACAGCATTCTGTCATGAATGAAACTCTTCCATAACAGAGATAAGTGTGGTTGGAAATGAAAAACCTACCGCGTCCCACCAAGGCGATAGCAGTTCCCTCTTCCAAGCCTGCCCACTTATCTTCAAAATCAGAGTGGAGGGCACCAGGGAAGTGTGTGAATGACACTCCCGTGTGAGAGTAGGACACCAAGGGTCCTGGGGGTTCAACAATCAATCAAAGCACATACAGGGGGGTGAAAATAAACAAAAGAAATTGCAAAACCAAACACTCAAACCAGAAAGTAAAATGTGAGCTTCCAATAAGAGAAACAAGAAAATTGAATGATTGATTAGCAAGTTAGGTAGATTAATGGTAAGGAAAAGATCAATTCGTCATGCTCGCTCTCAGGTCTCCTTCCACTACCTATTCATTAAAGAGAACCAAACCACTAAGGTGGTTGGTTGGTTTTATACATGTCAATATTTTAGGTAATACATAAAAAGTTATGGATTACTCAATTATAAGGCAAAACTAGACAAAAATATTGTTGTCTAGTATTGCCTTATTATGGAGTAATCCATAACTTTCTATGTATTTCCGATCTAGAATCTAGATCTAAATTCATAATCAATGATAGTAAATTTGTGATAATATTTTAGGCTAGTGAATTCTCTACTATTCCTCTCTTGCTTGACCCAAATAAAATTGTACTAATACATCAAACAGGAGACATGAAAGCTGTGCATGAAAACAGCAAAGCAGGGTGCACATAATATATTGGTGTTAATTACATGAACAGAGAATAAAAAATTAGTTGAGTAATCTTAACAATTCTATATTACCAATTAAGCATTGTATTCTACAGTTATTCCACTTCTAAAAGAAATGCAGAGGAAATAAATGTGAAGCTATCTTCTTGAAGACATTGATAAGGAAAAATGAGGCTGCTTAGTTTTAAGTCTGCATCATTAATCTCCTTTCCTTACGGGAAGTATCACATATATTTTCAAAACTGGATCAAACACAGTGAGAACTATAAAGAATATGAGGTTAAAAAGTGAAAATAACAGAAGGGAAACCATTAAACACCCTAATTTCACACTTAATTTTGCTTTTCAGAGTTTTCACTTGTCAGAATTCTCTTTATTTTAACTTTGATACAAGAAAATATAAGAGCAATTAAGTTCTAATCAAGCATAAACTTAAGTGGAAAGGAATACAAGTGTGTTAAGGTAAGTAATAGTTTCTTCCCTCACCAGAGAAAATTTGTGTGTAGAGATAAAGTAGTAAAAGCAGTCAACGCACCAAAAGTTTGTATGAAGTAACAAAAAGCAACATAACTTACCTCTGTTACTAAAGCGACGCCTGTCTTTGATTCTGTTGTTGATGTTGTTAATGTTGTTCTGTGGTTTGTTGTGCTCGGCCATAGACGCCTCATCACCATAACCTCTACCCACCACCTGTACATCTGAGTTTCTATTCTCCCGAAAGGTAACACCTCTTGTAGGATTGTAATCAACATGAATAATGCCGGCCTTGTACCCTTCATCATTGTCATTGCTCTCTGGCTGCTTTTTCAAGCGGGTAGCATTATTTGTATTACTGGAACTATAACTGTTGGTTTTTGGTTTATGCTCAACTGGATCTGGCTTTTTCAAACTCCTTTAAACAAAGACAAAAAGACAATGTGAATGAAGAGAATCTTATATCACAGAGATTCTGTTGACACTTTAATTCTTGATTTTGATGTTGATATTGTAAGAAAATGATGTCATTTACAAATTAGAAAAAAATCTCATTCAATGGCTACAAAGAAGAGACAAATCTCCAAACCAATGCTTAGTTTAAAAAAAAAAAAAAAAAAAAGATATCAAAGAGAGCAAGTGTGTGGTTATATGTACACAACAATTGGTTCAGAATTCTTTCTCTATCTGACTTAACCTTAATGATTTTTGAAGACATATAATCAAACTATTACATGATTTTGTCAATTTGTCTTTAACAAATTAACATACTCATTACTTCTGAATCTTAAAATATGGGGAGAAAATAATTAACCTGAAATGAACATACCAACAAAAGCATCTTATAACACAAAAACTTCAATTTTTTGGGGAAATGAGGGGCAGCCACAGTGTTCTAACTGCATACTCGCAATTTACTACAATACACCAGAGGTGGTTTGTAAATCAAGGAAGAAGAAGAAGGTTCTTGAAAAAGTTAAGAATAATTTAAACAGATCTAAACTTCAGGATTCTACTATGAAACATACTGCAAACATAAAAATCTCACAATGACTAAAGATTAGATCTAAAAGTATAAATCTGATAAGGAAGACTAAGCTAAACCCATGAAACTGCTCGCCTTGGAGCAATTCCTCAAAAGATAGAGATTTGAGAGATGCATGGGAAGGTGGGGTTTGATGATGAAACTCGAGAGAATCCCAAAACCATGAAAATTTGGGAGATTTGTAGTATACACAAACAAGACAACCATTGAATTCTACATCGCAGTTGTGTATATTTTGCAAGTTAAGGCCTTCAGATAACATAAAATAAAAAAATTTTTCTTGGCTTTTTTCCCCGTTTTCAATAACATCAAATCAGGCAAATAAAATTCTGCAGGGCCGCTACCTTTTCAATGCCTTGTCATTGATAACACTTTACAAATGTCTATCACGATTAAATTATTATTAAAGGCAAATCACATACCATAAATATCAAAATATCTGCCATCCACCTGCAGCTATTGAGAAAAACAACTTCAGCACATCAACATGTATTTTATCTCTTTTGCCTTCTTTATTATTTCATGTATATAAAACAGCCTTTAAAATGTATTGCTTATAGGACCACTGAATAGATATATCCTTATGTATATAAATATGCTGTTCTTGAATACATTAGGATCCAGACAGAATCTATTTTCCTAAAGCTTTCACTTTCCCGACTCAAATGATAATTAACAGATTCTCATGCAAGCAACTAAATTCTGATGACAATGTTATTGAGAGTGCCGTTCATTATAAGAAATAATTCTATTAATCTGATCTTGTCTTACCCCTTTTTGCTATAATCAGTGTGAGAGCTTGAACTAAAGAACGAACTGTCTTCCAGTGGATCCCCACTTGACACAGAAGAAGGAGCAGTGTAGCTCTGATTGTTGATTTGTTTTTCAATCTTTTCGAACAATTTGTCAGCCCGCTTCTTTGTGGCACTGTTACGAATTGTCTTGAGCGAACCATTGATCTGTGAAGAACATAGATATTGATGTGAGTATATCCTTTCTAGGCCAGGTACAGACATTTTTGTAATTGATGAATATCTTCTTTATATTTGGAACATGAGTCATGTGTTGGCATTAATAATAATAATAATAATGGCAACTGTATAGTGCTTACCCCACTAAAAACATGCTCTAAGCACTTTACAATGACAATTTTTAAAAATCTGATTAATGTACACAGTGAAGACTTGTAAAGCACTATGATTACCAGCCATCCCTTTGCTTTTACCACCAGTAGCTGATAATTATGTAAAATATTGATTTACACAGATCGAGTCATGTCTCCTTTACAAGTTGCGCTAAATTTTCTGATGACTTCCTCTTAAAAGCCTTAGCTGTGAGAAACGGAGTATGATGAGAGTGTGTTATGTCCACATTAGGATATAGAAAAAAAGTATTTTTCATTCTTATTCCACCAGGCTCATCACAGAACAATTGACATCTAAAATGTGTTTGTCCAAAGGCCTTTGATTTGCTCTTTATTCCTTTTGAATCAGGATTTGACTACATGTCTTGTAACAAATGTCATTTTAGAAGGTAAATACTTTAACTTCATCTCTATGGATATTTGGATAAGAGCTTTTCATTCTCAGGAGATTATATAGAAGATTATATAGAAAATTTGTTTTCAAACTTTTCTCTTGGATAGGTTTGGTAAATAGTATGGAATGTGAAAATAAAAAGATAAAAGGAAAAAAAGACAAAGTGAGAGAGGGATTGAGAGAATGAGGTTGTCAACAATATCAATTCTTCTAAAATGTAAAAACTATATACAAAGTGTCATAAACAAAAGTTAGGCATGAATATTTTACGAGAGTTATTCTATTAAAAATATTCGTAGTTTTAAAAATACTGCCTTTACTTTTTCCTATAAAATAAGGGATTCAGGTGTATGAAACAATTAATTTGACATTGGTGGAGGTAATTGCATAAAGAAAGATAAATAAACACAAATAAAAACGAAAAGCACCCATTTAAGGTCTGATGTAGTTTTTTAAAAATAATTTTTAATAAATTCAAATCTATCACAAATGTGGGTCAAAGTACAGACTGAAAAATGTCATTAGGTACCAACCCCTGATCTACCCCCTTCGGAAGGGGCATAGGCACTGTCACTATCATCAAAGATGTCAGAGGATGGCGAGATGGGTGGCACCTTCTGCCGAGTGGCAGAACCTCTTGCTATTGTGGCCTTTCTTGGAATGGGAGATTCATCTTCATCTATGAGGAGAAAGAAGAGAGAATCCCTTGTTAAAATATAGCGTATCATGTCTAGACAGCTGTTACACTTTTCTTACACTACTTATGTTGCACACATTAGTTGTTACAATAAAAATTCTTAAATATCAGAATGCATCAGAAAAAAAATAAAACAATAGATCATAAAACTTCACATAAATTCTTTTCAAACTTTCAGTCAATATTGTAGACAAGTCTCATGAAACATGCAGATTATCATGTAATCCAATGGGCTTGTTGTGTTTCATCATCATACCTAGCCAACAGAGCAAAATAGTAATCTATCCTAAGGGCATATACAAGATGGGAACATATTTGCAAAAATGATTTAGGGTTGTACATAACTATTTCTCAAAACAAGTTTTCAGAATAGTTATGTAAAGGAAAGAATAAGAGAGAAATGAACCTCATAATCTTGATGAATACTTCAATATTCAGTTGCAGATTTTAAACCAATCTCATTTATTTTTATATGGGTAGTTATATTACTGCATTAGCTTTAATATCAATTGAAATATTAATTGCCAGCCTTCATCATAAGAAATTTTCTCTACTTTTTACTTTTCACTTGTACCAGAAAGCAAACTCAGAAGGCCACTCGTAAACTGCTGTGTATTTTCTCTCGCAAAAGTTTAAACATCCACAGCTTTTTTTTTTCCTAATGAGGAGTTTTAATGGAATAACTATGAGAAAAGTAGTACTATTGTACCTGATCGAAATGTGTTAGGAGTGCTGTGATTTTCTTCACCATCAACTGTGAGGAAAAGACAAAAATCAAAGGCACACACAAGTGATTATGTTATGTCAAGACAGTGTTATATGAATGTTAGGCAACACGTGATTAAAGGGGAAATATCTTCAACAGAGGAACATTTGTAAATCTTGAAAGGTAAAGTCATATCAGTGACAAAAGAAAGAAAAAATACCTTTAACTAATATACAAGTTCTCTTTAAGGAAAATACTAGACAATCATTTTCAGAAGGTGTGCTCTATTAGAATAATTTCAAGTTTCAAATATTTTAAGGGTATAAATCTGCTCAAGTAGGCCTTCATATAATTTGTGATCCCACTTTTTAAATTGGAATACAAGCCACTGAGAGATGAAAATGGCTTCTCACTGAATTTCAGCTTTTCTTTTTTTTTTTCTTTTTTTTTTAAATTTTACTATCAAACTGTTATATGTTACATCCAAGTCGGCATGCTGTGTTTGAAATGAACCTATACCTATTGTCTTAACTGAAAAAAAAGAAGGAAAAAAAGCCTCTGTGACCTCTGGTTCAATTTCAATGTGGT
>JAOWAY010130075.1:0-10785 GCA_028565895.1 Goniobranchus geometricus
GTGATGAAGCAGTATCACATAAAGCATCTCGTCAAATCGATTACAAAGCTAAGAATTTGTCTTAAGAAATTTAAAAGGTTATAAATTAAGTAATCAAGCAGTATCACATAGAACATCTGTCCTCCAAAATGAGACGAGCAGCAAGCATCCAATAAAATTTGTTGCTTTAACATAGCATTTGGAAACTTTTGTGTTAAAATTTTTGTCATCTCAATCATAGTTCATGTTGCTAGCTCATGGCTGTCTGTTTTCATTATCAAATTTCTGTGTCATTGCTCTCGTCACAGTGCCAGTTCTTTGAAAGATGTCATGGAGTTTCTTCAAGAACTTCCGTGCACCAAAGCTCCAAGGATGAAATTTGGGGCTGAAATTTTAGATGATGATCAAGTTGCCAGGATAGAAAAGAAAACTGTGAGTTCAAGTTGGTCTTCTGAGGTGTTTTTTTGTTTGCTTTGTTTTGCCTTTTTGCCATCTTTTTCTTCTTCATTGATAAGCCTGAGTATTACTACTATCACTGTCCATGTTGGCTATAACTGCATTGTTCAAGACTGAAGCTTAGCTAATTTAAGCCTTTGAACCCTGCTCTCCCAGTACTTAAAACCCCCTTTCCCTGGGCTCCCCAGCCTATTCAACCTAATTGTGACCTACTTATGTTATAGGATGATGCAGAGAAAAAACATGACAAGGGTGAACAAGATCATCAAATATAAGACAGGAATAAGACTAACACAGTTTATTACATTTTATCTCCAAAACTGGACCTTGCCATGCTAGTCTGCCCAGTAGGTTGAGCTTCTCTTGATGCAGAGAAAATCTTTGCATTCTGTGCACTTGAATGAAGTTTTCACTCCTTTGAAGGGACTGTCTTTATAGATAGCTCCAGGATGTAATTTCATGTAATTGTTGTATTTCTTTTCACAAACAACACATACATTGTTTGTGGAAGCATCTTCAGGGAATATTGGTTGGTGCAAACCGACATTTTGAAGGCAAAGTCGCATGTCATCTTTTTTGAAGATTTGCGACACATGTGTCACCAACTAATGGCAAAGAGATTGCTTCAATGAATTTATTGAATTTATTTGTCTGATTGGGCTGTTCACTGGAAGGAATGACATTCTGATGACATATGCATTGTAACATGCCCACATAATCATTTTCACAAACCATGAGGCCATCGGTAATGACGGCGTTTCTTGTTTAGAGCTGATAATTTTTGTCTGTTCCTCCCATAAATGTGTTATACTTCTGGACAAGAATTGGACTGTTTATGGTTTCTAAAGTCTTTGTTTCTTCTTTCAGTCATATCAATGACACGAGGATCATGAAAGTTTGATGCGAAAAAAATTGGTTTTCTGTCCTGCCACACGACACATCATAAATTGTTACGACAAAAATAGTTTGACTCACCGCGTTTCCTTTTCTTTTTTTCTTTTAGAGCTGGAGGAAAATATTTCCTGTTTGCTTGAATAGTACCAAAAGCAAGTGTTTTGTAATGAATTTGAAGTACATGAAACAATGTGACAGAGTTGAAAAAGCGGTCCATTGTCAGTGCATAGTTCCTTCCCTGTAAATTAGCAGATGTCAAAAGACGAACGACAACATTGCCGACAGCACCGAGATCTGTATTTACAAATTCCTCTTTACCAGTATATATTTCAACACCAAGAGTGTATGATATCCTGTCTTTCCTTCAGTGAGCAGAAAAGATTTGATCCCCCACTTTATGGGTTTATCTTTCACATATTGTTTGATTGCCAACCGATTCTTGCAAGGAATCATTCCTTCATCAAGACTCATGTATTGTTGACAGGAATAATAATGCCTGAATTTTGGTAGTAGATAGTCAAGCAAAGGTCTTGTTTTATAAATCTTATCATCCTTATGTATTGATTCATCCTCTTCGTCAACCATATGAAGAAAGGTCCAGATTGATAGTCACCTGTCTTGGCCCTTCACCGCGGAGAAGCCAGGGGTGAATGTTAATGTTAGGAAATTTGTTGACTCTGAGTTCCAGTAACATTCATATCTTTCTTTCATGACTGATGTTAGTCTAAGACCTAAAAAGGCTTTTGTTTCATCTACACTGACAGTTTTCCATATCTTAGCATAGTAATAATCTGGTCTCATAGCCCACACCTGCTCTGCTCTAGTGTTGGTTTTTTCACAAAGATTTGTCCAAAAGTCAGCACCTAAAAACAAAGCAAGGAAATCTATTGCACTAATTTCATTTGTAAGATGATCAGGCAGATTTCTTGGTCCACATTCAGAGGCATCAAAACTAGTGTCTGTAGGAATAAATACTTGACTCCATCCATTAGCAAGCTCTTTGTAAGGCTCAGGTTGACGCCTTCTTGTTGTGACACGCCCACTTTCACCACTGGGTCTTGGGACATTGTTATTGTTATCCCTATCATTGTCATCATCCACAGCTAGATCTATATCTAGATCACCATCATCTGGATCTAAATCGTCGCCTGTAACAGAGTCAGTGTCACTATCTCGATAATCTAGAAGACAAGTTAATTCTTCATCCTCTGAATCGAGGATTAGATTCCTAACCTCCTCACCTGTGAACGAAATATGAGGCCTTTTTGACCTCAATGAGGAGGGTTCAACTTCACTCGATCGCTTCATCATGTAAATAAAGTGATATTGAAAGCGTGAAAGTAGGCCAGTAGAAACTGAGAAAATTATACCTTACCCTGTTCCAAGTAGGCTTTAGGAGGCTAGAGTTCACTATAAGAGTATACTAAACATTGTGCGGGACTGTTGGGTCGGAGATAAAGTTATTCCTGGTTTACCGTTCGGTAGGGTTATAGAATCGGGAAATCCCGCCCGGTGTACCGGGTGGTAGGGTTCAAAGGGTTAAGGGAATCTTATCCCAACACTCAAAAATTTTGAGTTGGATTTCAAGAGTGTCTTTTGTGATTGAGTGTGTCTGCTCTGAATATAATTTTCAGTTCAAGGTTTCTTTATGACTAAGTAATGGGTCAAGATCAAGATGATAATTTGCAAAAGGCATTACTGTACATATCTGCAAATCTCTACATGTCTTTTCATTCACTAATTCATCCTTCCTTTCTGGTGGCTAATGATCTGTAGTTAAGTGAAGAATTCTGTGTGATACTGGGCCAAAAGGGCAATTCCAAAGGAGTCAGGGTTTTCTATGCTTTGGACGTCTTGACATCTGGGTGCTTTAAGTTGTGACTGTTTCAGTTCAGGACAGGATCTTAATGCATCATTTGTAGTCTGCTCTATCTCAATGGAAATTATGGACTGCATAATTAATCTAGATTACTCTAGTCTTCGATATCAAAGTTTAGATTTAGATTACTCCTTTAAAATGTAATTGGCCCATTGATTTTTTTTCTAATTTTGTTATTGTTTGAATAGCATCTTCGACATTTTAATTTTTGATACTGATCAGTAAAATATTAGTATTTAATTTAAGTTGCTAAAGAGTAAGCTAAAACATACCCATTTGGTGTAAAATTATGGTACATAAATTTCAGGAAAAATATCATTTACATTTTTTACAAATGCGGAAAATTTGAAATGAAAGTTTTGGATTTTTTTTCAATAAATAAATAAATAAATATTTATATACACCTGTACATGAATATTCCTCTATCCAATTTATAATTGTTCAT
Source organism: Goniobranchus geometricus (assembly GCA_028565895.1). Lineage (NCBI taxonomy): Eukaryota > Metazoa > Mollusca > Gastropoda > Nudibranchia > Chromodorididae > Goniobranchus > Goniobranchus geometricus. Next base: position 3,654 of record JAOWAY010130075.1, read on the forward strand.
GAGAGTAACAGTGAGGATCCTGTAAAGTATATTAAAATATCAGATTTTTAAAATAAGAACTTAATAATACCTTTAATCATAAGAGAAATCTATAAAAATTCTTTTTTTTTTTTCTTCTAAAATTGTACTTATGACTTGAATAACCAAAAGGTGAATTGGGTAATTAAGATAGATATTTGTAATCTCTGTATCAGTATGCTGAAGTTATATATGTATCAATAGATTTTTTTGTGTTAGAATTTGTAATTGGTTGCCTCGCCTTCTCTTTTCTTATCATCAATTTAATAGATTCAAACTGAACCAGTCCACAAAGGGGGAATTTTTTCTTTGACTGGAGAATAAAATATACTGTTTTTCTTTTTCATACTTCACATCGCCAATTTCTTCTTATAATTTTTGTTACTAAATAAAGTAATCTTAAGCAAGTAAGACATCTAACATTAAGTTAAGGAATGTGTAAATTCCTCTTCACTTGGTAAACATCAAAATGTACTGGGGTAGCACTGGTATGGTACATGGGCTAGAAAGCTTTAACTTTAAAGAGTAAAGCCTAAGTTGTATTTTGGGGGGGGGGGGATTTGTTTTTTTTACATATACTTTTTATCATTCTTGTATCCATTAATCAGCTCTACTAGATGTATATTGTTCATTGTATTTATCTGTGGAAAGTCCTTTACATTTAATTATCTCATATAAGGGATAAGCCTGAATGTTTTGTTTTTTTTTACAGTTCGAATTTATCAAGTTTATTATAATTTTAAGACGTGCTTCAGGAAGAAGAGAGAATGCTGATTTGTACGGAGGATTATTCTGTGATATGAATTGCCTGGTGTAAAATCTGGTCAAAAACTTCTTGGATTTGGATCCTCAGAGGGCTAATAGCAGAAGTGATGTTATTGTTGATTCTAGTTTGAAAATTCAAATTTCAGTCTAGACTTGCATGGTCACAGCTTGCCATAAACTTGATCAAATAAAAATGCTATTTATTTATGAATATACCAATAATATTATTTGACGAGTTTTTTTAACTTTTAAGAAAGTATGATTGCTGTTGTCTTTGGCACTCGTCATATGTTTATCATCAATACATCCTGTGTTACTGATTTTAATATTTGATGAATAGAATTTCATCAGCATTGTTGTACTGTAAGCCTGTACTAAGGCAAAATTTTAATGAATTTTAATTACAGACTTTAGAAAAAGCTGAAACATTTCACATTTTATGGATTTACTGTCAGATATCGAATATCCAAGAACAAAATGAAACCGTCAGAAGTCTCAGTACTCTCAGCAGTTTTCATCCTTTGGCTTTAAAAGTCTGAACAATGAATGGCATAGGCGTTTTTAAAAATGTCTTCACATGAAAGATGGGCAATCAAAACAATACAGTTAATCTATGACTATCAAATTTCTTTACGCTTTGGTGTATTTGAAACTAATGGCTGGCAATCATATTTCATGTCTTGCCTCTTCATCATATTACATTGATATTATCCCATAAACTGCTCAACTTGGCCAATGTTGAATACTGGTATTTAAATTGTGTCAATTTTATCATCTAATATTATGAAGCAGATTGTCAGGAAAGACACCACAAGGAAGAGCAAGAGGTGTGATATAGGCAAGGCTAGGGTAAACCTTCACTGAAACAAACCAGATGATGTCCACCTGGCACATTCAGCAAATTTCACATCATTTACATTTAATTAGTAGGAGTCGAGTGATGATCAACCAGATTTAAATATCACCCCTTAATTCTGGTGTGACCCTAACATTTAGAATCCAGAAGAATTTGACCGTCTTTATAGAAGATATGGGGGGGGAAAAAGACTGTGGCAAGGTGTCATCATAGCAAAGAAGCCTTTCCAGGGAATAGTTAGCGATCTTTATTTAAGGACAAATTCTTTATTGTCTTGATAATTTGTGAATGAATTGACCTGATTTCCTTTCTCACTTTCCCTCTTAGTGAAATGTGAATAATGTTGTGCTCACTGTGATATTCTGATATGAATGTGTAACATTAAAAATGTGTCATCAATAGCAAATATGACAATACTTCCAAGTTGGTTTCTTTTTTGAGTCATTTTCATCTTTATCCATAGTTACATCAGAAGAGTATCACAATATTAAATAATCCATTTCTGTAACAAAGAACTGTGAATGTTCATGTCTTTTTTTGAAGTCCAAAGATCATTAAGTAGATAAATACTTTCAAGCCATGTAGCAATGCAAACGTAGGTAGGGATGACCATCAAATGCTGTCTTCTTCCATCCCTGCAAAATCCTTACCTTCGAGATAAAAGAGAGACTGATAGTAAAAAACAGGAGACAGAGGACAGATAAGAGAAGAAGCTCTGGCTTAACCCTGTAGCCTTGTACAACAAAAAGGAGATCAGACATTTAACCTATTCCAGCCCCTCTGACTTGCGGACCCCGGAACCCACAAGGGAGACTGGTTGTGGTAGAGCTGTCTTTGAACATGATGCTATGAAACAGTAAAATTAAAAATAACTAAAGTATCTGATCAGTAATTACCATTACTCCCATACACCTCCACAACTCAATACTCTCACAGGGTGCTGGTTCATTTTTCCTTTTAGAAACAAAGTAAACCTGATGAAAAATCCACCTATTAATTAAGAAACGAAGCAATGAATGAAGGAAAATAATACAAGTTTGACATGAATTGAAGTAAGAACAATTTTAATTAGAGGAGAGGATGGAGAAATTAATATTAGCATATATTATCATTAAAATAAAGGATCCTAGAAGGCGAAGAATATTCAGATTCTTAATAACGGAAGTAAAAAATTCACCAGTTCTACTATGCAGTTTTATTTAAATAATTTATTAGAGAGAACAAATGGCAATTAAAGACAATTTTTAGATTGAAATCACTTACAACAGCTTCTGGTACAACTGTACTGTTATCACAATGACATTTTTACTGTCTCTTACATCTTTGCTTAATCATGAAATAAAATATTCCTCTCATAACAGTTAGGAAAGCATTTAAGGTCAGTTGTAACAGTGATCTTTCTCATCCTCGCAGGCAACATCAATTCAAGTCCGAATAATCATTAATGGGAGACATGAAGACTTGAAGGATGCAATGATGAGGCTAACAAAAAAAAAAAAAATCAACCATTCACACCAATAGGCAAATAGCATGGATTGAGCTAGTTCGCGTGGGCCTGTCTCACATTAAAACAGTAGTGACCGCCTAACATCCCATCCCATGGGAAAATGAAAAAGCAGGATCTTAGCGGACAGCGAAGGAGATAACTCATACAGCTCTCAGTGTCATTGAGAATCATATCCAATCAGCGACAAACCCCTATGGAGGCGTGGTCATAATCAAACTTAAAGAAGACATTTTATCTTCACCCTGTCAATCACAAGACGTCTTTGCTTTGCATCGTTTGAATATACTCCCATGCAAATGGTGTGTTTGCAGGTTCCTCTAATCTAAAGCATCATTGTCATTTAACCGCTCCTTGTTAAGCAGTAATTACCCAACATTTCAATTAAATTTGTTCACTAATCTTATGACATAAAGTAAGCACATGCCAATTTAAGATCTACCTGTCGACATCATCACATTCCAGCGACGCAGAACAATAGCCCATTGATAGATTCCCATGCACAGTCAATGAATGCCCATTGGTCTCTTTGTTTCGACTAGACAGGTTGGCGCCTTTCAGTTACACCTAAACCGAGTAGGGTGACTCTTACCTGTGCTCTGGTGGCTAGCTACTATCTTCTTATGGTTTTGACTGAGAAGAATGACAAAAGTGAGAAAAAATTGTTGTTGACACTTCGCACCATGGTCTCGAAAAAGCGGGATCTTAGACACCGGGGCGGCTTCTTAAGGGGCAAATTTATATAGTAAAAATTCTGTTTCCCAAGAAAAGCGGGATCTTTGGAAAAACGGGGTCTTACGCGGCGGGATATTAGGCAGTCACTACTGTACCTGTTATCATGGGGATTCTGTCATAATTCATAATAGTGATTTGACAGTGACAGCTGTTCCTTGGTAGGCATTATGTCAGTTAAGTGGATTTCAATGTATAATTTAAATCTTGAATTAAAAGAACAAAGGAAAGAGAGAAAAAAGAGAAACAAGAAAAGAAGAGCAGAACTAAATGTTTTAAAGTTAAAGATTAAGATATATAATATATATATAATATTTTCTAAAATGTCTGTAGAAAAGACAGCAATAAACATTTTTATCACTGATCTGAAGTCGTACAAAAAACAAGTGAAATTTCATACTTCATCATAAAACAAAGCCTTCAAAGCATTATCATATTGGCAGTAAAAGTTTGGAGTTTTCTTTTCAATTGTTTCTGTGCACATCCTCAATAAGTAAATAGTTTTTTTCTGAAACATAAGAGTCAATATGAGGAGAGAAACGTGCATAATAAGGACTCTGTTTCTCTTCCCTTTTTCTGTTTTCTTTTTTCTCTTTGAAACTATGTATATTGTAAATGATTACATTGCTATAAATAGCACAGTGGTAAATGGACCATATATGATCCATTTAAAAAGATTTTTTGTAAGATATTGGTCAAGGAAACTCTACAAGGCCACAATAGTAATAGTAGCAACTTCCTGTTATAATTGCCAGTCTCATATTTGACTCCCAATTGAGGATTATGTAATTTCAGCTACTCTGGGAGTTTTTACTTCAATTTTACAGTGTATTCATTTCATCAGTAATATATGCTTCATGGATTTAATTTTTCTCATTCATACATTGAGCATAGCACTAAATCACAAGCCGATGTACATCACCATGATTTGGTCCTAACAAATATAAAAAGGGAGACAGAATACCAAGGAGAACTATACATAAATCATACAAATAAGTTTACTAAGTATCTCCTTCTCTTTTATAAGAACACAAGGTATACTTTTTAATATTTCTGACACTTTGTCACATTACCGTTGAAGGGATCTGGCCATCTGAATGACTAACTATAACAGTAATATATATACCCTTAATAAAGTAGAGTGTGGATTTTATATTCAATTACAATTATGCCAATTGATTTCGTATTAAAAGATGATTTTTTGAAATTCAGAAATGTGTTACTTAATGAAAAGATGAGTCTGACTGATAATAGATTTCCAGCTGATATGAGCAAAAGAAAATACACACTATAAGTACTAAAGAACATCGGGTAAAACAAAACAGAACACAAAATGACCAACACCAACCAAACAAACAGTAACAATAACAAACAAATTGAAACCAACGAATTTGACTGAAAATGAGGTTGTCAGAATTTGAAAAGCAATTATTACAAGTGTATATCTTATCAGCATCATTATGCATAAAAGTTAAGCATCAATTTCTGCACAAAATATTATCAAGTATGTTACTCAATTGCAGAAATAACCCAACACTTTAAATATTTCATTCATTTATTACATCTATAAGTTCCTCCACCTCTTACCTTTAGTAAATAATATGCATGATACAAATTCATACTAAAAGAATAAATAGCAACTTTTGCCAAACTTTCACTTTGAAAACTTAACAAATCAAATTTTTAATTCACTCATTCACTTATAAACAGCATGGAGCTTTTCTAAAAAGGAAAATAATTTACATTTTGAAGCAAATACCATGTGATTAAATGTCAACCCAGAATACATGTAGGCCTACTGGGTAACTATGAGTACCTTGTAAAATGTGGCTAGTCAGCCAGGCCTTAGCTATCACTTTTCAATATTATCGACCCTTGCAGCAATCTTTGCAACTCTTAAGTCTACGCCAACAAAACCAAATTGTATATGTTTAAAAAAAAACAACTGAGAGAACTAAGACCTTTAAATTTAGGCTGTTAAAAAATAGAAGGAAAAAAAAAGCAACTGTTATAGAGATAAATAATTTTTAACACAATTTATTTAGAAGAAAGTATTTTTCGTTTCTGTAAAGGAAATTTCAACAAGTTCAAGTCATAAATGTGGTTTCAGTGAAATGTCCAAGAATGATGAAAATAAGTTTTGAAAATGATCAAAATCAACAAATATTCAAACATTTTCTAAGTGATGAAAATGATTTACTTACTACATGGTAAAAAATATTTCTCATTATCGGCCGCTTGCAGAGTTCCAATCCTTCAAAAAATATTTCTGACACTAGTGACAGTGAGCATACATATGAGATGTTATAGTTTCTTCAAGCCATTTGATTTCAAGTGTAAATTCAAACAGCTTCTCTAGACTACTTTTGTAAGCACTCTTTTCCAACAGACCCATAACAAGAAATCTGTTGCTTAAATACAATAAATGAATGGCACACCACACAATGATCTTCTGGCGAAGAAGGATCTTTTTGCTGACAATATTATGTTTTAGCATTACTCCTGTAAACATGTGAGTTCTTGATATTTCTGGTTTGATGGACATGAGCTTTGACACTGAAACAAACAAGGCCTAAAACAATCTTCATGCTCATTTTAAAATAGACTATTTCAACTGTTGTTTTGTTTTTTTTTCAAAATCTTTTTTTTTCTTTAAAATTTTTTATTTTCTCTTTCTCCTTTACAATCAAATGCGTTTTCAGTTACAAAGGTCAGAGCTCCACAGACATCAATTTTCTTTCAATATGGTTCCATGTTCTGTATCATTTTTTTTTTGGTGACACTACATACAGTAAGAAAAGGAAAAATGATATACATGTTTAATATATTTTACATTACATTCATCATGAATAACATATCTATATTTGTTCTTTCATAGTGTTAAGTTGCTTCACTTGCACCAATAATTGTCATTCATTCACCGGACTTCAATTTTGATCAACTAGGCCTAGAATTCTTGCATTCCTTTCCTTCATCTTCCTTAATTTTCGTCAATCCTCTTTAATATGAATTCTTGATGACATGAACTAAATACACTGGTCCCATGGAGTTTGTGGTATCAGAAGTCTATTGTATTTTTCATTTCTAACAATTCTGTATCATTTCAAGTTGGGGTTTTTTTTTTAAAGAATATTTTTTTCATATTTTCTATACCAGCTTAATAATTAAGCTCTACAATTTTTGCTTGAAAGAAAATATTTTCACTATGTCCTGTACAATCATATGCCTTTTCAGTAAAAAAAAAAAAAAAAAAAAGG
>JAOWAY010130186.1:0-10782 GCA_028565895.1 Goniobranchus geometricus
CCCGCTGTGAAGTTAAGCCTTGGAAAAGGTTCCTTATTCACATGTTCTTGCCTAACAAGGGACCTGTCTCGTCCTTGATGTAGATAAGGACCCCACGTAAATTGTTTGGAGCACATTATGTGGATATTGTGCTAAATAAAAAGTTCTTTTTTCCAAGAAAATGACTTTGTTCTAGCAAGATTAAGGACCACTGATAAGTACCCAGGCCACATAACTTCCTGATTTTCTTGTTAAATTATTTCGTTACCTGTCCAAGGTAAGAAAAGAGTAAATCAATTAACTTTTTGTAACATACGAAATCTTTGTCTACTTCTATTTCCTTTGGGTTTTTTTTTAAACTTCACCTGGCAGTTTTGTGTAACATGTTTTAAAAGTATTATCATGTTCTTGTTAAAATGCTTTGCTCTAAAGAAACCTGTAGACATTTTGCTTACATTTCTTGACTTATGAAATGTTTTTTTTTTCTGTATTTCAATTAATCTGCAGGTTGATATGACAAAAGTCAATGTAGACAGCTTGAAGCCATGGATAGCTCAGCGCATTACAGAACTTCTTGGAATAGATGATGATGTTATTGTAGAATTTGTATACAATCAGTTGGAGGAAAGGGTAGGATATTTTACACTACAATACTTTTGATACCATGAGTGCCCTTTTATTTTTCAAGTTCCTGTTATTTAAATCATTATCTTTCTCTTATACACTCAGATTTAGTTGGGTTTGTTCTATTTTCTTTTTTTTCCCCCACTTTTTTTCTGTCTTGCATATTTTTTTTCTCTAAATGACCGCCCACCTGGAATCATTTGCCTCCATATGTTGTTTGCCTTGGTGTGATTGGTGTGAATGAATTGTATGTCAAAATTTGTCATTACAGTTTGGTACTGTAGGAATTAGAACTATCCGCAGTTTAGTTGATGAGAAATATGAGTGAAGTGTCACAAAGATGGGAAGAAATGGTAGAATTGTTTCTAGTGTAAAAAGAGGGACTTTTTTCTGTCTCAGAGATGCAACATTTCTTTTAACAAAGCATTTAAATTTGAAGATTGTCTAAAAAGTCACCAGCTTTTGTTTTAGAGAAATCAAACCTATCAAGTGAAGAGAAAAAAAACAACATAGACAGCGAAACCAAAAGTCTCACAAGAATTCCTTTAAGGAATCTTAATGGAAGTAGAAGGAAGGGAACTGCACAAACAGCCAAAACGTGTTGAATCAGTTATGAATTTGTAATATTGAAGAAAATGTCAAGGTATGTTATAAATGGTACCAGAACACACAGATATGAATCTGTGAGGAGCTTTGATAGAATGTAGTCAAATTTTCGGGTGTATTTAGCCGACAGCGGTGGAGATGTCTTACTTAACTGTTACTATTTCCCTCTTGTGATCAGAGAAGAACTAAAATGAAAATGGCCTTCAAGCATAACTCTCACATTCCGGAGCTCAGAGGCGGATGCCCCAGATTTACATAGTTTTGGTAGCCAGATTGTCTTATCAACTGGCTTCCTCGGCAACCTTGCAACGGTGGGTTTGTACCTATTAATGATAGTAATTTGTCTAATCGTTGAGATGCATTTTTCCCTTTCCGTAAATTTTTGGTTTTTTGAAGTAGTGTTACTTGTGATTAAGACTACTATTCATTACTGGTTTTATTTTGGGCTTTTTAAGTCTTATGTGTAAAAGAATTGAGAAAAAAAAAAAAAAGAAGAAATTTAAAAAAAATATACATTTTTTTGTTTGTCCTCATTTGGATTATCATGCATTCATAATGTGAGATTGCTTCTATGGAATTGGCTGGGTTACTTTTGAAGTGGTTGATCAAGAGAACTAAAAGCATTAAGTGTGAAGACTCTTTGTTTAAGATTTGCTTTTTATAAAATAGATGAAATCTTTCATGCAAAACTAGACAGACTTCATCATAATGTTTTTAATGATTTAGAGGAAAGGTTAAAAGATAAGGGTAATAGCCATGGAGAGTGACAGAAATCATGGCTTTCAAACATAACATTTGAAGGTGTGTTGAGCTGGCCAGCTTTACACGTGATGTCATTTGACCTTTTGTGCAAGAGGATTTAGTAAATCATTAAATCTAGACAGAGGCTTAAAGGTAAGCTTTGTGTGTGTGTTACATATTATGTGTACGAAGAGAAAGTTTTAAGCCTCTTGAAGGCAAGACAAAGGTCAGGAATGGCCCAGAAAGTAGGAACAGTAACTAAAATTTGTGTTTGGCATGATTGAAATGGTGAAGGACTTTTAATGTCAGCTGATAGCTTGACAACTAGCCAGCCAGCTGGTGTTTGTTAGAATGGATGCAAAATAGCCAAATGATTCTTGCAAGGGTGGATGCACATTTTTCTTTTGCTTTTGTGTGTGTGTGTGTGTGTGTGTGTGTGTGTGATGCTGCAGGTGCTGGTGTTACTGATGGGGCCAATCTTTTTTCGCAGACTGTAACTGTGGACTTTTCAGATGGATGGATTTGACCAAGGCTAGAGCTGTTGGTAATGCTCTGGTAGATGCACTTCCTGCTATACTCGGCTTTTCCTCCAATGTGTTGTCTTAAACTCCCTGCCGTGAAAGCGTCGGAAAAAGAAAGAGATGAAGACGGAAGCCACCATCCGTGCATCTGTTCTGTGCTCCGTCCTTATTTCCCATCCAGTTGGATCTAATGCCACCTTCTTCCCTTTGCTCAGCAGTTTTTTTCTTGCTTGCCTCTGTCCTTCACTTTTAATGTAGATTTTTAATGTGTAAATTAGAATTAGCCCTCCATCTTTTGGCTAAATTATTTCCTTAAAGGTTTGTACCTTAGATTGATTGTCACACTTCAGGATTGTAAGTCATTCAGCATTTTTTCCCCTTTTTTTAATGGATTTTTTTGTGTTTTGTTTTTAGTTATTGTTATTGTTTCAAGCTTTTTTTAAGAGTAGTGCAAAGGACAAAAGAATTAAGAAATAAGATGTGAGTGCATCCAGCTTTATAATTGAGATATGGTCTTGTTCCAGTCACCGTGCTTATGCAGGCTCTCTTCCTGTCTGTCTTTATACTTGTAGCATCCAGATGCCAAGGACATGCAGATCAACCTGACTGGGTTTTTGAATGGAAAAAATGCCAGGGTCTTTGTTGCTGAATTGTGGGAACACTTGTGTAGTGCTCAGGAGAACATCACTGGCATACCAAACCAGTTTCTGGAACAGAAGAAAAATGAAATAAAGCAACGACAGGTGAGTCAAAAAATGATGTGGGAACTGGCTTAGTCATTGGAACCATATTGTCTGTTGATTGTGTCATATGTTTTGACTAGCCGTACTTTGTTCATTTCTAAAGTGTGTAAATTCAAGGCAAATACAGTTCATGCATTGTTTTCATGAAATCTTCCCTGGCTTTTGCAAAATGAAATTCTTTATCTCTCATGAAAGTAAGTTGTCATGAAGATGTTTCGTTAAAACTTTCTTTTTTTTTTTAAAGCTTTGCTTGTTTAGTAAATGTCTTAAATATTTAAATATTTCACATTTAAGAAATACAGTGGGACCTCTGTTATTGGGGCCCAAGGGAACCGGGAAATCGGAAGGCAATTCCAGAGAATAGAATTTTTTCTAAATAGTTTATATCCCTTATTGGGACCAGGTCCCAGGCAAATCAGGATAGTTTTGTCAAGTGTTTTCTTAACTCCAAAGAAATTTCAAGCACATTTGGGGGATAATAAAGCTATGTAATGAAGTCTATTGCTTGCCATGTTGCAATCAATGCCGACATCGGCAACTATCAGGCTGATTTCTACCAGTCCGTCACCTGTATTTTTATGAGTCTCATTAGGCTGTTTAGTCATGCTGGCTCACATGGAAGTGTGACATTTCCATCAGTCTCAACTTCACAGTTCAATTAAAACTTGATGCAAATGAAGTACACAATAACTTGCTGCACAGACTGTGCAATGCCTGGTTTATGGAGAGACCTGGTACAGAAATCAAAACTAAATTCACTTATTCCTTCACATGCCAAACCACTCAAGTTGATATCTCCCAGGGATGTCCCATAACAGGACCTACTGTGATTGATGTCATTAGTGTATGTCTAAATATATCCCTTTCTTTTTTTTTTCCTTTTTTTTTTCTTTTTTTTTTTTAAACTCAGGAAGAACAGGAGAGAATTCAAGAAGCCCTGAAGAAGAAGGAGGAGCAGATCAAGGAACAACTGTCTCTGGAAAGGAAGAAGTTGGAAAAGACAGAACTCAATAATCTCTCCCCAGATCGACCTCCGTAAGTTGGTCACCGGTCACATTTTGGGACTGTGCCGTATGCATGTGTGTATGGGTGCACTCTTTTGTTTTATTGAATAGGCCTTCTGGTTTTGGAATGTTTTGTTGCAGAGCACAGAAATCCTAACACTAAACTGACCCTGTTAGTTAGGGCTGCTGCTGGCCATAAATCGGCCCATCCCCCTGTCAGGCAGCAGCCAGCACTCTCTGCCGCATTCCCAAGGGACCACTGACTGGCCAGGTTTGACGTGGGATTTTGAATATATTTCAATGAAGCTATTGGGTACTCTAGGAAGCGACCCATGCTGTAAAGTTCAATGCTTTATAGAGAGAGCACAAATGGCTGGTTGTATTAATTACCTTTCAAGCATGGAAAACAGCCTTGTCTAAATTGCAGGAACAAATGAAACTTCTTGCCGAAGGACCACATCAGTTTTAAAACAATAGGAGAAGGATGTATAATGATAGCATATCATTGCCGCTAACACATAAGATTTGAAGGTCAGGCGTGGCCTCCCAAACTACCTCAGGTCATGCTGACCCATTTGGCCCCACGCTGATCAGGTTTAAAGGCCCAGTGTTGGGTGGTGTGCAAATGGCAGAAAATTTAGTTTGGTCATATAATGTTTGCATATCTGAGTACGTAAGTCTGTATTTGCCTTGGAAAATACGTATTCCAGACCTTGATATCCTTTTTTTATTTTATTTCATTTTTTGTTTTTGTTTGTCCATCTGGTATGGTTACGCGCATGCATTTGAATAAGCGAGGCCACCAAAAGAAGGAAAGGGAAAGGTACCTGTTAGCTACGATCAGAGCATACTAGAACGCATTGGCTTAGATCTATCAGTCTTTTGCCTCGAACTGTGGCACGTGGCCTAGATCTATGCTGCCAGCGATGCACTGACTCGCCTTCAGCTGGTGGGCTGGCTTCACATTTTATCGTTTTTTGTTGGATGGCAGGCTTGGGCCTATTCGAGATTTATTTTTAGGTCCCCGCTTTTCTTGTCAATCTGGTGATGAGACGAAACAATTGTTGGCTATCGCGCGTTCCCTAATATCTTAAGCAGGGTCCCACTGGGCGGGAAAAGGTCGGGAATTTCGAAATTCAAATTCAAGTTTGGGAATTTACCCAAATGCCTCTAAGGGTTGGGAAATGTAGATGTCGGGAGAGCGTTCAGCTTTACCGACCAAATTCTGGTTGTAGACAAAAACCGCGCAATGAGTTGGGCCTGCACAGAGTAAACTACATGATTGGTCTATGAGCCTATATGGTATAGTCTTGTTCTTTTTCTGTTTTTTCTTTTTTTCGGAATGGCTTGTATGGGATATAAATGAAGTGATAGCCTTCTTTCCCTTTTAAACCTTTAACGCGCGTTGTATCGAAAATCTCAAGTACGAACGGCCACCAGCTTCATGCTGCGCCCAAAACAGTGCTTCCAATATTCTGTCTTTTTACGGAAATTGGTACATTCCTAAAGTACTGCACAGAGAGAGAGAGAGAGAGATTTTATTGGTGGGCTCATGAGGGGATAGAGAGTGCCTGTAAGGTGTGTGTATGAGTGTGTGGGAATGTCGGAAACTGTGTGTTTATGAGGGAGTGAATGAAGGTATTGGAGATTGTGTGGGTATGAGGGAGTGAATGAGTGAAGCAGGGCTCTAAATTATCCGGAAATCAGGGGTTTCGGCCGTTTTCCGCGATTTCCGAGGAGGAGGCCAGGAATCCTTGTCATCGGCGTTTTTTTACTTGTCTGGCTGAAACCCAACCAATCCAGGGCAAGCCCGTAACTTGGATTTGTTGATCCGTCAATCTCTGGGTGGCAAGTTTCGTTTCAACGCACACTAGATTTACTTTTTCGTTTGTCTTGGGGCTACAATCCATATCTTTTATAAATCTTATGGGATAAAGCGCGGACGCTCAGCTTGTTTCATTATTCTGCTTTCAAGCATTCACTGTGAAGGAGAATAGGCGTGGTTCATTGGATTTCTTACTTGCTCTCTAGATCTAATCACGACTCTTTATTTTCATTTTATTCTGTTCACTTGGATTATTAAATGATATCGCTGTGTTGTGGAAATCAATGGCAAAGGCAAACTACCACATTATGCCTTATACCTAGTATAATTAGGGCTCTACCCCTAATTCCCCTATTCTCAGTCATGGGGACGGGACTAACTTTATTCCACTGTGAATTCGGATGTCTGATTTTTATCTTGAGTTTAGGCGATCTCTATCTAGGCTAGAAAGTCAATGGAGAGTCAGTTTGTCCTGTTGAAAGACTGTAAATGGTGATTGCACTCAAATGTCAATTGTCCGCGAAAGTTCAGGGTTTTTTGAAATTTTGAGTTTAGAGCCCTGGTGAAGGTGTTTGATATCTTCTGCGTATGAGTGAGGGTGTTGGAGATAGTGTGGATATGAGAGAGTGAGTGAATGAAGATCTTTGATATATTATCGTGTGCGTATGAGTCAGGCTGTTGGAGGTTGTGTGTGTATGAGTGAATGGGTGAGGATGCTGGAGATCGTGTATGTATGAGTGAATGGGTGAGGATGCTGGAGATCGTGTATGTATGAGTGTGTCAGTGAGGGCATTAGAGATTGTGTGGATGTGAGTCAAGGTTATAAGAGATTGTGTAGATAAGAGTGGGAGTGTTGGAGATTGTGTGTGTATGAGTGAATTGGTGCGAGTGTTTAAAATCATGTATGTATGAATGTGTGAGTGAGGGTATTAGAGACTGTGTGGATGTGAGTGAGGATATAAAAGATTGTGCAGAAAGAGTGAGGGTGTTGGCGATCGTGTGTGGGTATGTGTGAGTAAGTGAGAGTGTTGGAGATTGTGTGTGAATGGGTGAGGGTGTTGGAGATTGTGTGTGAATGTGTGAGGGTGTTGGAGATCGTGTGTGTGAAAGTGTTCGTGGCCGTGTTTTTATGAGTGGTGAAAGTTTTAGAGATTATGTGAATATGTGTGAGAGAGTGAGGGGGGGGCGGTGTTGGAGATTTGTGTGTGTATGTATGAGTGAAAGTATTAGATATTGTGTGTATATGGATGGGTGAGAGTATAAGAGATTTTATATGAGTGTTAGAGAGTGAGTTAGGGTATTGGAAATTGTGTGTATGAGTGAGTGAGTAATGGTGTTAGAGACATTTGTATGAGGGAATGAATGAGGTTGTTAGAGATTGTGTATACATGAATGAGTGAGTGTGTGAGGGTATAAGAGATTAAATGTGTATGAGTGAATGAATGGAGGGTTTAGAGATTGTGTGTATGTGTGTGTATGATTGAGTGAGTAAGCATGTAAGAGATTGTGTTTGTTGAGTGAGTTAGTCAGTAAGAGATTGTGTGTCAGCATAAATTGGTGAGTTTTTGTTTAAATGAAGTTAACACAAAGTTCCTATTTAATCTTAAAAAGTGTTTTTATCATAATTTTTGGCATCAGAAGGGTTTTGTGCCGAGTTTGCGTGCAGCACGCACGTAAGGGGTCTGTTTTTTTATCTGGAAGGTAGGGAGCTATGTGTTTGTTTTACCTTTTCTTCCAATGACTGGTTGAGGGTTATTAGGGTTCCTTATTTATCTTTTTAAAATAGTGTTTATACACAACAATAAATAGACAATGTAATGTTATCTTGGGGATCTACTCAATGCTTTTCATCTTTAGGGAGAAATAAGGCATGGAAAATACGTAGAGTTGTGTTGACTAACCAGCAGAAGTATGACAAGTTGAAAAATCCTCAGAGATTCTCTGTAGAGGAGGCTCTCTTTGATTCTTTACCATTACTTGAAAGAATGGAAAACCTTGTCTATAAGCCGTTGTATGCCTCTCAAAAACAGACATTCCTGGATTCATTCTTCAAGTAGCAAACCCGTGTGTCTTTAAATAAATGAAGTTAAACAGTGAAGAAAAAAAGCTAACCTTTTCATGAGGCCATGATTCAAGTTGACCTGACTGTCTCAAGCCCGTTGAACTGACAGGGAAGAGTTGCTGAACTTATGGCATGGAAATAGGGTCAAAGTGACTCTTTTTAGGGGGTGTTAGTAGCTCTGGCTAATCACAATTTTGGAAAAACGCAACAATTTTGCCCCACCCAATTGTGTTGCGATTTAGTGGTGTCAACTGTATTGTGGGATGAACCTCATGAAGACTTATTTTGTCTCTATCAGGCAGACGTATGACTGGAATGTAGAGGTTGCATTGGTTTTTGTCTTGGAAAATGTGCTTTTAATTGGAATAGACATTTTTAGGGTGGATTGGAATGATGAGAAAGCTGTATTTTATATTTTGATGTCAATTTCAGGGGGAATGACACAAACGTCAAAAGCACCGTGGAAGATGGATCAAAACCTGTAGAGGATCTCAAAGCAGAAGTGAAACAAGAGCCAGAAGATACTGATGCTAAAGAGTAAGTCCAATTTGTTGATGGTGATGGCTATGCCAACAAACAATACGTTACCATTCTATGATCATGCTGTGCCTCGTTTGTTTCCAGACTTTAAAGGATTGTGTTTTATCTTTTCTTCTTTTAATTTTAGGGAGGTTAAGGAAAAGGAAGAGGATAAAGATGCAACTGAGAAAAAGAAGTCGCCAGAAAAAGAAACAGTCAAGGAAAAAGAACGGGAAAGAAGCCCGGAGAAAAGGAGAGAAGACCGAGACAAGGATAAGAAGAGGTCATCAAGGACTGGAGACAAACACAGAAGTCGATCTCGAACTCCAGATGTACACCGTCATGATCGTGATAGGGACAGGGATAGGGATAGGGACAGGTAAGAAATAGGGGAATGTTTGTATGTACGTCTCTTCTCTAAGGGGCATTTCTGTTTTGTGTCATGTCCACTGCTTCATGAAGTTGCTATAAAGCTGCCAAGCATCTGGCATGGTTTTGGAACTGACAGATATGCAAGCCACAAGAGAGACCTTGTCTTGGCTCTTTTTAGAAATGATGTGGAATACTTTAAGGAGTTATAACCAATCCTGTGCTTTTGAAGGCTGTTGTACTTTTTAAATTTATGCTTATCTGGTGGCGAGGGTTTGACAAAATGGGATGCCCCCAATTTGGCAGAAAATGTGACTTCCTCACTTGTTGCCGAGGCCGCTGTACTGTTGAATGGGCTAAACTTTTCTCCACTGGAGTTGATAGAGAAGAAGGGCTATGCTTGAAAGTTTACTCACTGAAGTTTTTTTTTTTTTTTATAATAATATGTGGTATCATTTATGTTCTCTTTCCTGCCTCATTTTCCGGGGTGACATTTTGGCCCATTGAGGCAGTTTTGTTTCTTAACCTCCTTTCTTCAATCCTCCCTGTCTGTGAGGTTGAGGAGGCTTTACAGAAGTCTCTGGGGGCGTCAGTGCCAATTGTCTTCTTCTTCTTTTGCTATCTGAATTTGAAATGAAAAGATACAACACACGGGGGAGGGATTATTGAAGTAACAGTAACAAATACTAATGAAACACCTTTACGTTAGAAGTGAGCTGAAAAAAACTGGCAATGTAATGAAACAACAGGAGACAAAAAGACAATAAACAAACAAATGATGTTTATATTACCAAAGTATCAAAGTATTCCCCCTCAAAAGACTTAGACCTGTTTGGCAATTGAGTCCTTTGAACAAGGGAACACGATATTTGTGTGTGTGTGTGTGTTTGTGTACCCAAGGCTCATTCGTCTATGAAATCCAGTGTAGAGGATAGAGTCTAAGAAGCTGTTGAACGGAGCTTTTTATTCCATCTGGCTTCACATCATTAATCCTTTTTTTACATTAACATGAAATGATGATTTTGCTCCTTTCTTACACAGTGGTGATGTAACATTTTGTTTATTTGCGATTTGTTCAAACTGAAAGTTCCTCTGCAGTTTTGGGACTCTGAAAAAGCAATGTTCAACACATCTTGAAAAAGGTCAAAATTTGTCTCTGCCGGGATCAAAAGTAGTTGCCAAATCACTTTTAATGAAAATGTGTTTTTTTTCAGGTACATACACAGAGTGTGATGAATGTCACAGGATTTGATATTGTAATAGAAACATGATTTTTCACATTTCATGGAGCTTAAAGTGCCCAAAGAATTGTATTTCCCTCCATTTCTCTTCAAATTACAGAGCCCCTATGGGTAGAAATCGCTACTCGCCTCCACGCCGTAGGTCCAGATCTCCAAGGGGTATGAGATCACATAAGAAACGCCCATCACCCCCTAGGAGAAGATATCCACCTCGTCGTTCACCTTCTCCACCAAGACGAAGGTCTCGGTCGCCTAGAAAGAGCAGCATAAAGAAAAGGGAGCCGTATGTTATTCACTTGTTCTTTGCTGATTAGCCGTTGTGTTCGATGAGAAAATTTCATGTTGATTGAACTAAAAATTGATTCCATCCTTTTAGCACATCATTGTGGGCCAAAATTAAGTGGATGGAAGGGGGGGGGGGGGAACCTGGAGAGTCAACATTTAACCAAAAAGATCTACTTTTTGGATTCTTATGTGATCAAGAGTTTTCATTCTTCTTCAAGATTGTGGTAAATTTCAGTAGATGGAGTGCATTTTTCATTTTTTAT
>JAOWAY010130297.1:0-10781 GCA_028565895.1 Goniobranchus geometricus
ATAAAAAGCAGAAAAACAATAGCATGAACTTCTTGAGATTGTCTGAACAGAGAAGTGAATGGCATGTCATGGTCGCCGGTGTCTGCCTCAGACCTGGTACTTGATGAATGAATGAACTCAACACAACTCATGGACCTTGGAAATCAGATTAATGACTACAGTGATAAAAAGGAAAGAAAAAGAGCACGATGAAAGTAATGGCTAATAGTGCTCATAGACTACAACTTATTCATTTTTTCCGGATTCAGTGTTCCACCGCCAGGTGAATGTCTGAGAGTGACTTAGCCGACACATTACTCTGTTATTTTTATTCTTACTTACTGATTAATTAAGCCGTAACTAAAAGGTTAGGTCCCCTGGGCATCAATGCTTGGCAACAAACTAAATTTTGTTTTAAGTACAGAATTGATTTATAATTATGGATTTGATTGTCTCTTGTTTGCTATGACAGCTTTTACCGTTTTGGTTAAGACATTTATTTTCACTGTACATTTTGAGGAGTTTGTCATTTCAAACTTATTATATTAATTCTTTACAAGGCTCTTTACCTGCTTGCTTATTTTGTAAATAAAAAGTGAAAACCAAAAACGAAAGAAAAAGCGTTTAGAAGCTTTAGCATCATGTTTGTAATGTGCTCATTCATGTAATGTAAGATATGAAGATTGGAAATGAGAGAAGAGGGAGAAGTAAAGGATTATTTTCCTCTTCTCCTTTGTGCATCAACTTTGTCATATATATTTCTAGCACTTTTCATTTTGCTTGCTTATGCCAAAGCGGTTTTTGGTAATAATTTGGTTTGATTGGTTCTTGTTGGGTTTGCCCGGATTGGGGAGAGGTAGGCGGGGAGATTTATTTCAAATACTTTCTCCGTTTTTGGCAAGTTCATTTGCTCTTCTGAAGTTATTTCTCTGCTACTCTCAATCTCTTGCAGCTGTAACAAGCCTATCCTCTACCTTTTCCCATGAGCGGGCCCTGATATGACATAGAATAGAGAAGAGCCTTATCTATAACATGAGACAACATCCTTTTGGCTCTTCTATTTAATTAAACAAAATTTGTAATATTTCTAATTCTATTGCTCCATTTGCATCATTGTTGTTTTTGTTTTTTGTTCTTTTTTTCTTTTCTTTTTTTAAATTTTTTTTTAGGTCTATTCATTGCAACTTGAATCTCGGTCCTAATAATGAATAATTATTCCCACAACAGTGATTCATTTTGTATTTTGTTGTTATTTTCAGGTTGTTTCTCTGTTTCTTATTCTACTTATTTATACCTGACTTATATGGGTTATGGCAAGAGTACTCCTTGTTTTCTCTCATACCATTGTATTTTGTGATAATTCATTATGTCCCCCTTGACTGCAGCCAATTTCATGTTTCGGATTTCACATGCTATTGCATTATCAAGCAATCGAAATCAAAACAAAAACACATTCCACATCATAGTACACCTTCCTCACACAAAATATCAATCAATGAAGAAAGTTCAATTATTTTAACATAATGAAGGAAATCAAAGACACGTTCTTTGTCTCTACCACATGATCTAGTTTAATCAGAAAATGAAAAAATGTGAATTAGCTACATAGAAGTAAGAAAAAATGGAGCAGGCAACTTAAATCGATCAAAAGAGTCAGTGCTAACAACATGAAGTTGTCACAGAGAGAGGCAATGGCAAAAGGAAGAAATTGGCATGCAGGCCTTGAAGGGAAAAAGCCAAAAGCAGCAATGTCATCTTGTTATACTCTTTTTAAAGGGAAAAAAGGAGACAAAAAAAGGAAAGAATATTTCATTCATTTTCTTAACTAACTTGTAGTCATGTGGAGGATAAAGCTTAAATGATTAAAGTATATATATATAATATGTATATGTATATATATAATATTTATTTTCTATATTATACATATGCATCAATTTTTTAAAGGAAACATTCAGTTCCATAACACTGTATGAAAAGAACTTTAAATTTTGATGTACATTTTATGACAAAAAAACCTTTAAAAAAACATCAATTAAAGAAAACAAATTAATAAAAGAAAAAACGCACTATACCAATGCTTAAATTCAAAGATTTTTTTTTCAGCAAGCACTTAAAAATACGAATTCTCAAATGATTACACGTAAGGGGAAGCAGATGAGAATTTTTAGTTCCTCTACAAGAAAGAAAAAGAACAACAAAAACGAAAAAAAAACCAGTATCAAACTCATCTATGTTGAAGTGGACAGAGGTCAGGCTTTAAGAAAAAAACTCCGACAAACTCAAAAGGCAGCATGCAAGGTGTGTTGCGATATTGAGCAAGTGGTGTTGACATGACTGAATGAAGTAGAAAAGAGAAGGAAAAATCCATCTTGGGAATATATTGATGTGAGCAAGAGAAAAAGCACATGTTCAGGAGTCATTCCCCAGTATTTCCTTTTAAGTTTTTTTTTTTGTTTCTTTATTTTATATTGCTGTGCAAGAAAGTAAATGATTCCAATCTAAACAAAATGACAGGATTCATCACACTGAAGGCTTTACACTAAATAACGTGCTGAACTACAAACACATAAAACAGAATTTTTTCAATGTAATATTGTAGCTGTCCCCAATCTGTTCATAAATAATCATTGATGAAAGAATCAAGTGAATTACCCACTCAGAAAACGCTAAGTAAGAACATGGATTGGCTAGAATAGATACAACTCAGCCCTTGCCAATAAACCCCTATGCGTCTCCAATGCTAATTTGAGCTGATTTTGTTATTGCATATGCCGGCATTAAGGGCACAAATTTGTTTCTCATCAAGGGTATCAGATTCAGGTATATGATTAAGACTGGACTGGAGTGCAAAATGGAACAAGGCCAGTGTCATGTTACACGATGTCGTTGAAAGTGTAATACCGTTATATCTGGGCCGGTCATGAATTTAATCTTGAGAAAATCAATGTCCCCTCTATCAAATACATGATGCCTGCTTGGTGTTTTCATGGTTGAAATTTCTGTGTTTTGGTGTAGGATTGAAAAACAGAAGTGACCGACCAGAGACTACTTGGAATATTGGAATTCTTGTACCAACAATCTCCTCTGTTGATTGCCCTGGAGAAAATTCTCCTAAGAACACTTTTTTTTCACATTTCTATACCCATGTGACAAAAAATTTCACATTTCTATACCCATGTGACAAAAAAAGACAACTACTGTATGAGTCTACCAATGTTCTACAAATTTTCTTTGCAAATACAACTTTTATATGAGGTATGTCAAGGGATGCCCATTGTCATTTTGCTACGTTTTCTTAATCCAACACCAACAGCCTTTGATATGTGTTTTAGGTATTCCACTCTGGATTACCATAATTATTATATATAAATGGATAAATGTTTTAGATGTATTTTATCTTATAAGGACACTTTAATAAATAAGACAAAAAAGAATTTAAAAATTATAGGATTTTAAATCAAATGGTCAAAATATGAAAAATAAATTGACTTATGCTCCTGTCAACATGTTATTAAAAATCCAAAGCTTATACAAAGGACAAACTTTGATTAGAAATTAACAAGAAAGAAACATTTTAAATGACAAATCATAAAATGGAGTAGTATACTTTAAAGCTCATTAAAGCATTTCTGTTTACGTTCATAGTTAAAGTTCATAAAATTTGTTACAATTATATGACGTGTTTGTATCTCATAATAATATGTGTATAATGGGATTTTTCTTCAAGTTTTCATCATCTAATGAGAGCATACTTCACGCATCACAGCAAATACAAAGAGTAAATTCAGTACAACATTTTACTTTTTTTGTGGTAGTTGAAAACATAAACATAGAATGCATGGCAAATTTGAACATCAAATTAATATCTACCGATTGGTGTGTTAATGGCAAGACAGTAAATAACAGGTGCAATGTATCTGGCTATTTCTACGTATGCACATGATACAGAACAGTCATCTTTCCTCAACATTTTCAAATTTCAGTCAAACAAGATGTTACTTTATTTCGAGACCTGAAGACAACTTTTTAGTCCATTTTCTATGTACTATAGTGGAAATTTTTTATATTTTTTTAAAATAATGAAATGTCCATTCACTTCTTATTTTCAGGATGAGGATGACTAAAACAAAATTAGGGTTTTAGTGGAATTCTTAATTCAATAACATGATAAAAAAAGAAAACATCTAATCTTGTTTCAGTACAATGAAGTCACACCATTAAATGCAAAGTATATATACCCAATTTGATTGGCAAATTCAATTCAAGTACATTAACAGAATTGTTTGCTTTGTACCAAATGTGAAATGAATGAGACAATATAAATTTAAAGTGGTTTAAGAACACTATCAAGGAGGGCTTTTACCCTCAACTGTGAGGTTCCATGTACACAACTTTCCTTACTCCTTTCTTTGTCACCTCATTAACAACGACATTGTTTATTTCCCTGTTTCCATTCATTAGTACATTACATGATATAAGACATGGGACATCAGTAAGACATACTAGAAATCAATTCATCATTCCAAAACATTTTCAGTGCATTGAAAACTTCAAGTTTGCATTAATTCATTGTAAAATTTCTTACCCAGAGTGACAAAGCAGGATATTTAAGAAAAAAGTCTGTGAGCTGCTATTTACCCAAAATAAAGTCATAAATCATGTCAGTACAGCAAGAATTTCATAAAATGTTTCTCAGTATAAATCAAACACCGTTGTTTGATGCATGCAATAAGGAAAGAAGAAAATATCAGATGAGGACAAGGATGCCATTAAGCTGAGAGGTTGTACATTTATAAACAACCAAACAGATTCAAACAAATAGCTTTGTTTTCTTTTTACACTGTTAAAAACTGTACTGAGGAGAAGAAAAGGACGGGGCATAAAAGCATACTGATAATGGCCAGATCAGGTTGTCACTATTTAGACAAATGAATGAAGCAAGGATAAATTTCTCCTGGACACTAACTCCACTGAGAGAAACTAAAACCTTATGCTCAGTTTACAGTGATTTAGAATAAATAACAAAGAAATAACAAACTGTATTCGGGTAAATTGTTTACAAGGTGTAACCATCATTGCAATAGTAAAAGTCAAATATTTATGTATCATTGCGATAAATTGGATTCAAATGGAAACAGGGTCAATGTATTTAGAGGACAGGAAAGGGAGACAGGAATATACCATGAATGTTACTCTAGTCTTAGCACGATGATTTAATATAATCAATATCTTTCTTTTTCAAAGTAAAACAGTAAACAACTAAAAATGACGAATTTGAAAAATGAAACCTTCATAAACAATTCATATGCATATTTTGTTGAAAATGATGTGTGGCAAGGTTATGAAGAGCGTTTATAATTTGGTGTTCTACGAAGAAAACATTGTCTAGTCCTCTGCCAGCATTAAGCAAAAAAAAAAGTACTGTCTTGCTATACGCCAGCATTAAGCAAAGTGCTGTCTATCTCTTTGTTAGCATTAAGAAATGTACTCTCTAGCTCTATGCTAGGATTGAGCAAAGTACTGTCTACATCTCTGCCACCAATAAGCCAAGTACTGTCTAGATCTCTGCTAGTGTTATACCAGACACTTTCTAGTTCCCTGCTAGTAAAAAGGCAACTACGGTCTAGCTCTTTGCTAGCATTATTAAGCCAAATACTGTCTGGCTCTCTGCAAGTCGTAAGTGGAATACTGTCTAGCTCTCTGCTAGCATTAAGCCAATTACTGTCTAGCTCTCTGCTAGCATGAAGCCAATTACTGTCTAGCTCTCTGCTAGTGCTAGCATTGAGCCAAATACTGTCTAGCTCTCTGCAAGCATCAAGCCAAATCTGTCTGGTTCTCTGCTAGCACTAAGCGAAGCATTGTCTAGTTCTCTTCTAGCATTACGCTAAATCTGTCTGCTGGCATTGACCCAAATACTGTCTAGCTCTGTGCTAGCATTAACGAAAATTGAATAATCAAATTGACAAGGCCTTTATGTCCAGGAGTTTCTCATGTGATGGCCTATAACAATTGCTGCAGACAAATAGTGGCAGAGAGTTTATGATTATAATGTGCCCCGTACTGATAATGAAGGTACCTGATAGGTTTTCTTTTATGTTACAGATTGAAAGAGGAATCTCCAAAAGCTGATTACATTGCGATTTACTTATTTTCTTGTTTTCTGAAGAGGGCAAAGGGTTTAAGTGAGGAATAAAAGGGTGGGAGGGTATCCTTTCCACAGTAGAGGTTCAATTCAATGTGTATGAAAAAAAAATTTGGCTCTTCATTTCTTAATGCCTGTCACAGAGTTATTCTTAGTGACAAAAGTATCCCTAATTGCTAATTATGAATTGTTATATATTTAGAACAAAAAGAAATGGAAAGAAAAGGGGTGATGCATAGAACAATAACCAATCAAACAAATCAAACCATGAACATATTATACAATAATAGAAACATGGTATATTATAAAGTGTGCCATCTCCCTTGTGGACTTCAAACTAACTCACCTTCACCAACTTATCGGTACGTTGGTTTGATATCTGCTTAGCGTTGAGAAACTTATCTATGACATATCCATATAAGAGTAACATTTACAAGCTTTCAGTATAACTTGAACAGGTCAACATTCTTGAATTTTTTAAAAACGTCTTCATTTTTCCTTTTCTTTTTTTTTTTTTTTTTAAAGGGGATGAGGGTGGAAAGATGGGGGCTCATTTTTATTTAAAACCAAACGAAATTATCAGAACCTTTAAAAGATTAACTTCAAACTTTATTTATAAAACAAGTGAATAATACATGAAATGACATTTTATGCATAATGATTTCAGTACCTACAACTTTGATATGTGATGAAATTGACTTTGAAGAGAAACATGATCCTATAACCACAAAAATACAATTCTTTGTTTTCAAAGAAAGATTAATTTAGATCAAATTTCTAGGCTTAAAATTTGGAAGTTTGACCTTTAGGACTTTACAAGCTCTACACATATCTCATCTCTTAGTTTCTTTCTCATTACAAAGTCACACAGGAAGAGGCAACACATAACAGGAAAATACAAGCCAGAGCAATGGCCCCTCCTGTAAAGGGGGTGTGTTGTTCACTCTGAAGCTATGTATCATAAAAAAACAGTTTCCCTGTGAAGCATGACGGAAACCAAAAGGGTGCATATGCCCATATATTGCAATGCAGCCAAGGGCCTAGCACAAACGTTGACCTTTATTGGGGTTAAAGGTCACAAAAAGAGCACCAAATGGAACCTACTGACAGGTCTTATACCACAAGAGAGTCCTGCTCCAGACTGGCTTTGCAATAAGTGCTTGAACACTCATTGTTGCCTTCCACATGGCTACACATTCGTGGCCTGTCACTTGGGGATGATGATGATGATGATGATGATGAAGATGGTGAGGATGAAGATGTTGGAGGTGATAAAGAAGTGGCAATGTTTGAGGAAGTGATCTGTGGATCTTCATTTCCATCGGCACCAGTGGATGGGATAGATGGTAAGGATGACTCTGTAGGCTGGGAAATTTTCTGTGGGCTGTATGGAGAGTTGACAAGGCGACGTTTTCGTCTCCGCTCCTTTCTTTGAGCTAACATCATTTGCACACGCTGCATTTTGTCACGCAGAAGAATGTTGTCTGAATTTTCAGGAATTGAAAAGCCTAAAGACAACAAACAACAAAGCAAAAAAAGAAAGTTCTTTAATCAATCACGTGTTTGACCTAACATGGTAGAAAAGATATAATGACAAATTATTCTTAATGTATCCAATTAAATGTCAAAACCAAAAGTTTAGAATGTGCTTTCTACAGGCAAAGTATTGAATAGCACTAGTGATGCATGTTTCAGTTCACTCAGTTTCTGCCTCATAATTTACAATTTTAGTTTTGAAGATTTTGATATGATTATGGTTGACATTAAGAAAAAAAGCAACAAATCTTACATTATTTTATCAATTTAAGCTATCAATGTAAAATGATGAATAAGTTGTGTAAAGAAGCACTATTTCTTTCATCAAACTAAATTCTTTGTAAATTTTGGTGTTAAAGAGTATATTGAGGATATTGCACTCTTTCATAAGCAATCACATAGCATATGTAACTTTCATTACTTCCATATTATGTTAAAATCATCAACTCACCTGAACTTTCAGAGGCTTTAGGGCTTGGGGGTGGAGTAAGATGACTGTTCTGACAGACAGTTTGTTGGGGTTGCTTCTTTTTCTGATGACCAAGGTTGAGACTTTGGCCAATGACAGGGCTATTGGGAGCTGCTACAAGCAAGTCATTCAAAATGTGGAGGATTGTGTTCACACTTCGGCGAGGTTGCCCATTGGTGTCTTGCAAGGATGGGTCTAGTGTACCTGAGAAGAACAAGTGAAAATGTTAAGAATATATGACTAAAAAGACACTTTCTTTTCTTTTAAAAGTTAATGCTGATTTTTTAAACAGAAGGAAAAAACAACAAAAACCACAACACAAGCCTTTCATAGCAATAAAGCTAAATACTTTGAAGCATTAAATGTGTCATTTTCACAAAGTTTCTTTTTATTGTTTAGATTTACCATGATGCCTTTCAGAAGTACACTTAAATTTCAGCTTATTCAAATCGTCATTAACTTTGAACAATAGAATTATTGGTGAAGTTTCCTTCTGTTTTCAAACTATTTATTCATTCCAGTAACAAAAATGCATTTGTTCGAACACAAATCTTGCCCTTTAGTACACTAAAAGTGAGGAAAGTCCCGTACCCATGACTTAGTATAGCGGAATTAGGGGTAGAGCCCTAATTATACTAGGCATACGGCATAATGTGGTAGTTTGCCATTGCTTCCCATGCCGCCTTTACTTCTGCCAAGTCTAGAAAGTCCTAGCTACCCATTTATATTGCTGGGTGAACAGGGGGCCCCGAAAAAAATCCACTGCCCTGCGCTGAGTTCGAACTAGGGCCACCTTGCATGGCAGTCAGCCGCTCTACCAACTGAGCTATCGAGCCACTTTGCAGACTAGGACAGGGCATTTTCGACTTGATAAAATCTCAAATATTTTTGGAGTAACATGAAATTGGTTTGTCCAAAGAACAGGTCTGTTAAATAAGAAATTTATTTCAGCTACCAATTTAAAAAAAAAAAAAGTCATATACTATTGGTGACGTTCTGTGTAACAGATCAACATAATTAATATGTAATGGATCTTGTACATGTATGTTGACAGTGAAATATGACAGGATTACATACCTGAAAATGTGCCACTGTATACTCCCCTGCCAACATGCTTCATGGAGTCAATGACAGCTCCAGGACTAGGAGGTGGGGAGGGAAGAGGTCCAGAGTTTGGCGCCAGGGAAGAATTGGTAGGAAGATGGGGTAGAGATGTCAGCGTGCTCCCACTTGGTCTTGAGCCAGGGGTCATTGGAGACACTGACATGCTGGTCGCATCAGGCACTGAGACTGTCCTGACAGGAGTTGCTCTTGATGGAGGAAGAGGTGATGGTGTAGGACTGGAAGTTGTAGAGCCTCCAGAAAGAGACGGAGCAGTAATGACTGGCTTTTGATTGGTTGTTTGGGACTGAAGAAGACATTACAAAAGGAACTGTTAAATTAAAGACCAATAAATACCAAATACTTGTATAACAAAATGCAAACTGAGAATCAAATAATCTAAAATTACTCTTACATAGACTTTGTGTCATGATATCTTGTTCGACTATCTCTCTTGTCTTGATGACATCATTAGAATTATTTTCATATCAAAATCATTATCATCCAAATGTTGAAATGTTCATAAATTTCAATAAGGAAAAAATGGAAAGAAGATAAGAAAACAATGACATGCACTTGACTGCAGCTAAGGAAGAATCTGAATGTCTAGTACCATTGAAATGGCAATATCGTCTGAGATTTCATGTGCAGGTCGTGAATCAAAAAGAATCCCTGACAATAGGAAGTCACAAGAGAGCAGGCTGAAAAGCCAATGCAGGGAAAAAGTTTACACAACATTCCTTCCATCCTTCCACAACTCTCAGACTATGGCTTGTTTGTATCAAGAAAGGTATCCTCGTGTAATAATAAAAAACAAAAAACAAACCCCAAAACCATCAACACTTGTCCTAATTATTCCATAAAACATATATCTTGTAGCCTCTAAACAGGTGACCTGCTTTGTTGACCGTAAGTCTAGGCCTGGTCTTTCTATTCCTGCCTATTGTTCACCTTTCACTGCCTTGTGCGTCCAGTGAAATTTTGACCTTTATGACGTCCTATTAAGACTAAGGCAAAAGAGAAAGAAGAAGAAGTAAATATAGAGAGGCAAATTCCTCAAAGGGAATAAAGAGAATGGAGGCTTACCCTTGAAGCTACTGAACTAGAGCGGCTAATCCCATGAAGCCTATGGATCCTCTGGGACAAACATCTGGTTGCCTGGGCCAAGGCTGAGGCCGACAGTCCACTCTGTGACAGGAGGGTGGCTGAGGTGGGTGTCATAGGCGTAACCTGGGGACGTGGCTGAGAGGAGCCTTGACCCTGTAAGGTGGAAAGCTGAAGTTGAACGAAGACCATGTGATCACCCATCCTTATGGCCAACATCAAAGGTGCTCTGCCTGATAAGAAGTCATTGACCTGTTGGAAAACCATGAAGGCAATGTAAGGCAAAGATTGAAAACAATGAGTTCACATGAGTTGGCTGTCAAGAGATTTGTTGTTGTGTTTAATTTTGGTTTGTGTCTGTGTGTGTCTGTGTGTGTCTGTGTGAGTGTGTGATTTGATGTTGATGCTATTGTTGTTTTTCTTTTCTTTTCTTTTGTGTGTGTGTGGAGG
>JAOWAY010130408.1:0-10780 GCA_028565895.1 Goniobranchus geometricus
TTTCCTTTATGCTTTCGCCTTCCTTTCATCATCAAGAACGTATGGGACATTGAAAATTCAGGAAAAACATATCTTTCTTTCTTTTCCCTTATGTTTTCGCCTTCCTTTCATCATCAAGAACGTATGGGACATTGAAAATTCAGGAAAAACAGAATTAGTGGATTTCAATCAGCTTTTTACTTGTTCACTTGCACAAGAATACATTCAGACTTATGTTTTCTGCCGGTTACTCTTATATATACTGCAATGAAGAATTATCTGTGGAGGGAGAAAGGGGAAAAATCCACAGATGCAAAATTATTCCAATTAATACCTTCACATTATTTCAGAGACACCTTGACTTCCACGATGGAGGAGAACTGCCATTCCCATGCCCTCATCCAGGCTGTGGAAAAGCCTATAAAAATAACTATGAGTTAAAATGTCATTATCGACACCATACTGGAGAGAAGCCCTACAAATGCACAGAGCCTGGATGTGGCAAGTCCTTCAGGCTGCCAGGCCAGTATACTATTCATCGCAGAAACCACAGCGGTATGTACATGTATCAGAGTTTTTTTTGCTTGTTGTTGAAAATGATTTATTTGATAACTTGGTGGATGGGGGATTTCCTGCTTTAAAGAATAAGCTGCAGAGATAAAAAAAAAAAAACAACCCAAAAAACTAAACCAAACAGCAAACAACCAAAACATACACACACACACACACAAACAGACACATATACATTAATGCCTGTCTCCTCTAAATTGGGTTTTGAAAACTTTTGATTTATTGAAGATAAGAATTATTATACATATAGGCTTTTATTCACTGTTACTTATCTGTTGCAGGAGAACGTCCTTTCAAATGTTCATGGGAAGGTTGTGATGCAGCATATAGTTCACGAGGGCAACTAGAGAACCATGTTCTTTCCCACAAAGGACGTACTTTTTGTTGTGATACCTGTGGCAAAACTTTCACGTACAAAGTTGCTATGTTGGTACACAGAAAGAAGATGCATACTGGTAAAGCTTACTACATTTATTGGAATTTACTATTTGTTGTTTTTTTTTAAGTTGCACCTTACACAATACCTATTTAACTAATCAATTACCAACCTTGCTAACCAATAGGATATTGTATATTTGTCACTCGACTACTCAGTGCCAGTGTGTGAGTTTGCCACTGAATCGCCAAATTCTATGGAAACAAAGTTGGCAGATCTATGAGAAGCATGAAGGCAGCCATATTATTTGTGACAAGCAATTTAACTGGCATGTCATTTTTTACTCACTTGTAGTGAATGCTAACAGCTAGCAGTGTAAGGTTTATATGAGACTGCAATGCAGACATAGAAAAACAATTGCCACAGTACATCATGGGTTTTTCCTCATTCAATGCTGAAGATATGGAAGATGGAGAAATGGATTGTTAAATTTAAGGGATTCGTATATTAAAACCGCCTCCTGAGTTCTTGTCATTCTAAGATCTTATATTATAGCATTATCTTTGAAGAACATGTATTTAATGATAAAGACATGATGGAAAACATTGTTTGTTTAGATTTTACAATGCATTGCTGAGTTCTGAATATTTAGCCTGCTAACTATGATGATGATCCACTGTAGTCATTTCAGCCCAAATAGACTAAACTGGTCTCACCTTTGCAATACAAATACTGGTGTAAAAAGCTATCAGTGCATTTTATTTTAAGTAAACATAGATGGTTGGATTGTTCAGAAGATTTCTATTGTTGTATACAATTTAATTACCAGATACAGATCCCTCTGAATTTGCATCCAAAGAAATTTTTGTAGAATGAGTCACTGTTAAATTCTTTCAGTCCAATGCAAAAAGATTTTAACAAGTTAAATAATGTATCTAGCAGCCGGTATACATTGTGTCAAGGTGAATTAAGGAGATACTAGCAATCAGAAATCTGTAATATTACTTTTCCACTTTCATTTCTTATTTGGCATCACAGGTTTGTCGAGACTTTTTCAGTTTGCTATTTTATTTTTTCCATGTTCTTTCATCCTCTTATCATTGACATGCAGCTTTTACTCCCTCCTCACCAAATCCAGTCAAGATAACTCTTTCCAACTTATTTTCTCTTTAGTAATCTTTCTACTTTCTGCCAATGCTCCATCATCCTTTCTTTTTTTCTTCGACAACCATTCTTAAATGTTCAGTTGAAGACTTTATTTCTTTCAGTGTTTTCAGGTGACTCAGTTTTCTCCATGATTTCTTTAAGACATTAAAACTTACACACTTTCTGTCAAGGAATTGCTATAAAAGCATTTTAGTGTTTTTTTATGTGATTGAATACAAACCTCAGGTTTGAGTCCTATAACAAATTATATAATCATTATTCCTCAGATATCCCTTTTTGTTTTGTTCCATATTTGCAGATGAAAGGGACTTCAAATGTGAGGTTGATGGTTGTGGCAAAGCTTTTCACTTCAGATTCTCCTTGAATGCTCATTTTGTGAAAGTACACAGTGTAAAGAACACAGAGAGGAAACGTAAAATTCCTCGTGGCTCCAAAAAATTGTTCCTTCTTTACCATTGTCCTGTATTTGGCTGTGGTAAGCAGTATGTGGCCAAAGCAAACATAGACAAGCATATGGAGCAAGTCCATCAAATGAAGGATGCCAAAGTGGATCCTCAAACACGCACAGATCTTCTCTCATGCTCTGTAGAAGGATGTGAGAGTCAGTTTCTAACTGAAAGAGCCTTGCGCTATCACAAAATCTCTGCTCATAATCCTTATGCCTCCCGTTTCAAGAGAACCCATGGAGGGAAGAGATTCTCTTGCACTTATGAAGACTGTAGTCGCATATATGAGACATTGAATGCTTTGCATGAGCATGTAGCTCGTGTGCATGCTTCTGTGCCAAGTGAGAAGATGTGCTTTCAATGTGGGGCAGCTTTCCGACATATTCAGCAACTGGAGATTCACATAGAAGTTATGCATTTGGAGGAATCACTTCTCAATGAACATAAGGTGAGAAATCCACTTTTTTTTTCTTAGAATAGTTTAACTCTCAATAATAGTTGACTTTTGTGAATTAGGAGGGTTGAATTCTTCAAAGATATATAATTTCAGCTTCAGTAGATGTGAGGAGGAATGAATTAAGATTACAAGACTTGTCCTTATCTAAACAAATATAGTTATGCAAGTTATATACAGCACCACATTTTATTTTTTCATCAATTCTTCTTCCCAGAATGGCATTTTCATATGTAAAGCTGAAAAATGCGGATTACAATTTTCTAAAGGGGAGGAGTTAAAACAGCATGTACATAAACATATTGGTAAGTAGACCAGATGATTGAGACATTGGTGGTTATATTGGTTTGCACAATTTAACATCAGATAAGTAATTATTTACAATGCAAAGATAATTTGGAAGGATGGAATCACATGGCAAATCTGGTCATTTCTGCAGGGCATAGACGATGTGTGTTTAGGATTGACTCTTTAGCACTATACACTTGAGTAACAATACATACAAAGGAATAATTCAAATTTATCTTCATGTGATCTCTGTATCTTTGTGTAATATTCAATTGCACAATTATTTTGTTGCATTAATCTCTGCATTTTTCCTTGCATGACATTTTGTATAAATTATATCAGTCATAAGCTTATCAAAAATGCCAAAATATTGATTTTTCTTCATTTTTGTTGTTTTCGTTTTTGGTGTTGGTGGTGTTGGTGGTGATGATGGTTTTTTAACCATAGTCAGCCTCAGAAAGACTCTCTCTCTTTTTTGTTTCTTCTGTCTGTTATACTTTTAGTTCATTCTCTTTATTAAATATTAGTTGTGGCACATGGATAGGTGACATTAGAACCAGATCTAAGTTTCTTGTAAAAGTAATGTGAGGTGGTAAAGGTGAAAATTTAAGGATTATTATATGAAAACTAATTTCTGAACGTACTTAAATCATCGAAAGCTACATTGTTCAGAAAATATTTCATTTGTACCTGCTGTATTCATGGACTCTATTTATTTGAATTCTCACCTTGCAGTATTTTGTTTTACCATGACCATATCCAGATCAAATCTTACTCATTTATTTCATTATTTGATTGGCTTTGTTTGCGATTCCCATCAAATACTTTCAGAGTCATCATCTGTTTGTGATTTTTTCTACTTTTGTTTTTCCTTATGGAAAATCTTGTAACATTATGTTGGAAAATTGTTGCACACAATGAGATATTGACAGGCATTTCATGGCTGTGTAATATAAGTTCTTGCTATTTTAAGGCATATTTGCAGTCAAAAAGAAGAATGGCCGGGGATTGTTGAGAGGCAGTGGGAGAGGACTATACGGAACATTTTTTTTTCCTATTATATAGTTGAGCTTATAACTATGTCTTATTGATATATTTTTTTACCTTCTTCTTTTTATTTCTTTTGTCTAGAAAATCCTCCTTTCAAATGTGAATTTGATGGTTGTAGAAGGACATTTCTCACTGAGAAAAACTTTGCCAGCCACATTTTGGTTCACAACAATAAGAAACCTTTTAAATGCAATTTTGAAGGCTGCAGTGAAAGATTTGGAACACAGTTCAAAGTACTGAAGCATTCTATCAAACATTATGGTAAACCAATTTGAAAGTTGTTGTTTTTTCATTCATTATATTTTGTTCAGATTATACCATCAACTGTTATCAAATTGATCACATTTAAGTAATTATACATTATCTTGGCACTAAAACTGTATAATAATTTAATTTTGAGTTTTTCAGTATAAAAGAAATTTCGTGACATTCTGAAAATTGAAAGATAAGTTTAATGGTGCGTTTCATATGTCGCCAAAATCTGTAATTACACGAGGCATGCTTGGTAGCATGTTTTCCTTCTCGTGTGCATTGTATTACTTTGAGATCATTACCCTTTGTTTTAGTTCATTTAATACAAGAATTTGATCACGATGAGAGGGAAAAAATTTCTTTAATTGGAAATAAGAATGCTTCTCTGAATTATTTCTTATCTTTAAACAGTACCAGCCAATATTCCTGCTCCAAATGTATTTAAAATATGACAGGTTGAAGGTATGAGTAAAAAAATGTTGTGTTCTACAAGACATACATGCAAATAAATAAGCATTAAGATAATTTACCGGTCAAGTTTTTGAGATGTCCCTACAATTGTTCATAAGCATCCATCTGAATGTTTCTTTTGATTAACACAAAAGTCTTATAATTTTTTTTTCTCATTCCCTTATTCATTATCGAATGATCTTTTGCTTTTTTTTCTTTTTTACAAGGAAAGCACAAATGCCCTATTGAGGGCTGTGTCAAGACATTGCTTTCCTTAAACAGTGCAAGAGTCCATATGTTTAGACACACAGGTGAAAAACCATATATTTGTGGTATATGTGGAATGGCATTTGCTGTCTCTTCCAATTGGCTGCGGCATCGTAGAACTCATACAGGTATGACAAAATGGAAACACTTCAAGCAACTTCCTACACTTCTTTTAACCTTAGCTTATGCTAGCACAATATACAGTTTTTGTGATTTTGTTTTCAAACAAAGTTATGCACAAGTTATGTTAATTTCCAGTGTTTTTACACAATTAAGCCACTTTGTTCTTGTAATTTTGATCTCTTCCTTGACACAATTGATGGAGTTTACTTGTTCCTTTTTTTTTTCTTTTTAATAAAGGTGAGAGACCATTTGAGTGTATGATCTGCCATAAACGGTTTGCTGATAAAGCTATCCTCAAAACCCATGTACGCAAACATACTGGGGAGAAACCATACTCATGTGAACTTTGTAGTCAACGTTTTTCAAGCATGTCTAGTTACAAGATTCACAAAAGACTTCATACAGGTATGCTAACTTTTTTATGTCAACTTGCACTCTTCGCCAATGTCCAAATGGTACCTCTGGGATTTGAACTACTGACATTTCACGTCCATATTTAAGACTCCTTTTAGTGCAGTCATAAATCTGTTATAAAATTATAAAGATTTAATAGCTCAAGAAACTTTGGTTTGATATATAGGGAGATAGAATAGTGTAATTCTCACCCTTCAAGCAGGCTATAGAATAGCTCCCAGAGAAGAGCTTGTTTTTCATGTTCTTATTTCTTCATTCACACATGCACACATATTGTATTTATTTGTGTGTGTTTTAATCAATATTGTTTCCTCTGCCACCAGGTGAATCTCCCTATGTTTGCACAGCATTTGGTTGTGACAAGCGGTTTAGAAACATAAGTGGTCTGAAATCCCACAAAAATGTCCACAACAAAGCGAGTCATCTTTGCAGCCAATGTGGCAAAGTGTACAAGTGGGGCATTAAAAGACACAGGTGTAAAGCGGCTACTGAGAATGTGCCAGTGTCTTCCGATGCACAGAGAGGAAAGCACCAAATGCTAACACAGGCTTCTCAGCAACCAAGTCCTCTTCAACACCCACCTCAGCAACTTCATATGTCAGTGCAACCTTCAGAAAGATTGCCCGTTATGCATGCTGCTTCTGTTGTACATCATCAGTCCCATCACCATCAACAACAACAACAACCACAACAACAACAGCAACAACAATATCAACAACAATCTACCCGTCAAGAAACACAGCAATCAGTTATTCTTCCTGCATCCAGACCACCTCTGCACCAACGGCAGCATCTGCAAGTTCAACGCACTCAGGGTCTCTCTCCTCTCATTCAATTACCACAGCAGCCAAATCCACAAACCCTCCGGCATGCCCAGGTTCATACCCCACAACTCATTCAGCACCATCCCAGCATCATACAGCAGCAACCGTTGGCTCTACTGCCAGGACAACATCAGACTCATTGCCAGGTTCCTGAAACCCATCCTGCAGCACCTTTAGTGGTTACTTCTCAACAACTTCAACATCACCAGCTCTTTGTGGAACAAATTTCATGTAAGTATTACAGCTCAGCTTCTTTCTACAATGTCTTCTTCATTGTTTTTAGAGCACTGAGGAGTTTCATTGAGATAGTTTTTGGCTGTGGCAAAATCAATTCTACGTCCTTATCTTTCTTCAATATGAACACATTAGAGAATTAAACAATTCAAGAGAAGTGTAGGCTTAAAAGTGTCATTCTTTGATTTTTGTGCATTCGTTATGTCACCATTAAACATTCTCATTAAACATTAAACATGTTTTGTGTAAATTATTTTTATTTGAAAACTAATTTGATGCCAAAAGAGAAAATTGTTTTACTGATACTTTTTTTGTTGTTTTTTTTAAGCCTGTCACATTTTTAGTCTGCGGTGCTCTATTTTAGAAGCTTTACTTGACACGTATAAAAGTCTGACATGGTGATTGGAAATTTGATGGCTCTGTCAATACTGATACTTAAATACTTTCATATTAGAACTTTAGCCCAAAAATATTTCTGAAATGTGCTAATTTAAAATGAAATTGCTTCTTTATATAGTTTATTATGAAGTTATATGTTATACATTGTGCTACATACATTGGATTTTGACTTTAGAAAAAAGGAGCAAAATTTTTTTCTTGTTCCTAAAAAGAGTATTTTGCTTTCTCTCATCCTCAGCTGAGTTCCCCTATGCATGTCCAGTGGCTGGTTGTGACAAGCACTTTAGGGACATCAATGGTCTAAAATCTCATAAAAATGATCACAGTAAGGCAAGTCAACTTTGCAGTCAGTGTGGAAAAGTATACAAATGGGATGTTAAAAAACACAAGTGTAAAGCAGCCACTAACAGTGCTGCCATTATGACTGAAGTACAAGAGAGACAATCTCCTGTAATTCATCAGCTTCACCAGCAACAGCAGCAGCCACAACGTCATGACCAACATCCACCTCAGCAACACCAAATATCAGCACAGCCCCTTGAGGAGATGCCTCATACAGCTGTTTTGATTTCACTGCAAAATAGACATCATCAGCAGCAACAAGAGCAACAACAGCAGCAGCAGCAGCAACAGTCTCCCCAGCACCCACAGCAACAACCTATCATCCATCCTGCCTCAACTCGCCATCAACAGCAAAATCATCATCAAGAACAGCTGCAACTTCAACATTCTCAGGGTCTTACATCCATCATCCAGATACCTCAGCAGGCAAATTCACAAAACCTTCCTCAATCTCAGATGCATCCAGCACAGCTTATACAGCATCATCCTGCCGGCTTACAGCAACAACCTCTTGCACTGCTTCCAGGACAGCAACCAAACCCAAATCTGAACCTTCAGCAGCATCATATGCCACCTCATGTCCTGCCTTCTCATCATCTTCCACAACATCAGCAGACCACACAACCATCATGTAAGTATACATTTTCATAGCACTTGTGATTCATTAGATGCTTTCCAAGGGATACAGATTTTCTAAAGTTGGTGCTAACAAATTGTGAAATACTTCTTCATTGTCTTATAATATAGTGATTATGAATGTATACCATCTGACAATAGAACAACTAGTATTTGCAGGTGGTCACACATTTACTTTACCACTGAAATGGAATATCATTTTTTTGTAGATTTTAGATGCCATTGTATTTGAGTAAATAAACCACAGTATGATGATATATAGATCACATGATTTTATTTTTTTTTCATTAATACTCTTTTGTCAGGTATGTTATGTTGAAAATTGACAATAGGAGTCTCAGGCAGGCTGTAAAGTAACCTTTTTTTTAAAAATAAAAATGTTGGACCGTAATATCTTTAAAGATTTTCAATCACTGAGTTTCATGAACTGGAGAGGGGAACAACTGTTGGAGGTTGATTAAACAAAAAAATCTGCCTCTGGCTATAAGTTAAGATGGACAGTGGTTTGAATTTTTCCAGACATAAATCAATAATATTGCCTCTATGTACAATTTTGGCTGAGTCAGTACAATTTGGATTACTTGATGCAGTGAATGTTGGTCTTGGTAAATGGAGTTGTCCTAGGTTTTGAACTACTGATCATTCATGGTTCTGAACTTCCGGGCTATGTGGTATGAAAGATTCATTTACGGAAAGTTCACACCAGAATTTTAGAGGACACTTGGGAAATTTTAGTCTCTGGTATCTCATTATTTTATCAATATCAGCATGAAGCATTTTGGGTAATTGATGAATGGAGTGAAGTATAGACTTGATCTTGAAGATTGAATGTAATCACATGGGTTTAAATCTGCACTAGATGAAGGCCAGGGAAAATTTGATTTTCTTGACATGAGTCAAAAGTTCAAATTGAGCTTTCAAAAAATGTCATGTAAATTCCAGGTAAACAGTCAAAACTAGCAGACAGTATTGGTCTAATGTTGTTCTTTTTTTCAAAATGTATTCAATGACACACAAATCTGTTTCTTTTGGTTCAGAATGGTGCAAACTGTTTGATTTTTGACCAACTGTGAAACTTTGCCAATCAGTTACAATCGCACACTTTTTTTGTGACACCGTTTATAACCAATGTCACCATACTGTGTTGCAGGCAATAAGTTTGTGGAGAGTGAAATATTCCCCTTGCTAGTATTACTATAGTAAAGTAAAGTTAGTCCCGTACCCATGACTGAGTATAGGAGAATCAGGGGGAAAGCCCTTATTATACTAGGCATACGGCATAATGTGGTGCTACCCATTTATACTGCTGGGTGAACAGGGGGCCCCGAAAAAAATCCAGGGCCCGGCGCTGGATTAGAACTCGGGCCACCTTGCATGGCAGTCAGCCGCTCTACCAACTGAGCTACCAGACCACCCATTACTATAGTAATGTTACCATTATGTTTTTTGAGGAATTGATGTGGAGGGTGAAGTATTTGATGTTTGCACATATGGTGAAACATGTTTAAACAAAAACTCTTAGGTCTCGTGATTTTATTCCAGTGTAATAAATATATTTTGGTTTTGAATATTGTGGCTTAAAAAAGATAAATGGCAGTGTGTGTTTGTGTGTCTGTATGTTTATGTGGATGGGTGTGTGTCTGTTGAAATGAGTTTGCCTTTGTCGAGTCCATAATACAGTTGACACAATGCAAGTAGTTGACTCTGCATGTGTTTGTTATAAATGTGTGTGTGTATGTTTGTATGTGTTTCCTTTGAAGAAGAGTATGTTGGTGGCAGCCATTGGGCAAACTTAATTAAAATGGACATATCAAACAGTGGGGTTGTGAGAGTGACCTGTAGGCCCGTTTGGGTTTATTCCTGGTTCAAAGGCTCTAATGTGATCCCAGCTTTCCATGTATCACTAGTCTGTCAAGAATAATGATAATCAGTCAAGGTTTTTTTGATTTAGTGCTTTTTTTCAAAACATTCCTGTTTGGTTTAAAAGTTTTTCAGTATTACTGATGTCACTATGATTATCGATTTCTAATTGATGTGAAGAGTAAGACAGAAATATAGTAAATTTTTGGAATAAGCATTTACTTTGGAAAAATATAAGGATCAAATTTCCTTATTGTCACTCTCTTATCTTTTTGTCCTCAGATGTGATGAGTAGTATGGTTATGATGCCTGAACAATTATCCACGCTTTCTGGTCCTTCGATGATCAGGGAAGTGGAAGAGGGGGCAAGATTGGTTAAAAATGACAGCACACCAGATGAACCAGCAGTCATGCAAGACATGGATCGAAATGTGGTTATCAATTCTCATTATAATTATATGATATTGTATGAGAGACCAGTCCATCAATAGGGTCTGGGTTTTGTTTTTGTTTTTTTCTTTTTTTTCTTTTCTTTTCTTCTCTTTTTTTTTGTTTGAGGAAAACATTATTTTTCTAAGAA
The DNA here is from genome assembly GCA_028565895.1 of Goniobranchus geometricus. Classification (NCBI taxonomy): domain Eukaryota; kingdom Metazoa; phylum Mollusca; class Gastropoda; order Nudibranchia; family Chromodorididae; genus Goniobranchus; species Goniobranchus geometricus. The sequence goes on from JAOWAY010130408.1 coordinate 10,712, forward strand.
CATTTGTACTTGAGACATGAAGAGAGAGAGAGAGAGAGAGAGAGAGAGAGAGATAGAGAGAGAGAGAGA
>JAOWAY010130519.1:0-10778 GCA_028565895.1 Goniobranchus geometricus
GGTTGCTTTTCATTGGTCCGGGGTCTACCTATCTCAAAAGGCCCATATTTCGCTAGGCACACCCTGGGGTCCACCTAAACACTTCCATTCCTGTTACAGCCGGATGCCTTTTATTTCCGGGCCTGTTATAAATGGTTTCCACTGTACATCTCTTTTTCTCCTTATTATCCTCCTCCGTCCTCCTCGTTCTTCACCTTTCAGCTTGGTTATCTCCAACACTGGGTTCATCACAGCAAATCATCATTTTTCAGGCTATGGCGAATGGTTTCGGCTAGAATTTTGTGCTGAATACCTTTCCTGTGGCATCTAAGCCTGGAGTTAGGAGAGAGAAAGAAGAGAAGGAAGGAAGCAAGGAGTGATAGGAACTGATTTTGAGTTGTTAGAGGCTTTTAATCTCCCTCTTCTACAATTTTCACATGACAAGGGTTCATTTTTATATACACATGTGGAAACCTAACTTAGGTTTTTCAAATGTTAAATGACTACTACTTACCTAGGCCTACATGCTAGAGTTAAGAATGTTATATCACCTGAAAAGGCCATCATTTAACTGCATGCATGCAAAGTTTCTTTGCAATCTATCAATTAGCATGATTGGTGAATAGTTTTGTAAGACAACCTGATATTTCATGCAAAGGATTATGAAGAATGTACAGGGAAAATTGTAAAAAAGCGAATTTTGAAAATCCTTTTGCATCAACTTACACTTTAGGAACATCATCGTGTTTGTTTGCTTATAAGTTGTCTGCCTTTTGAAACAAGAATCCCTGTGAAGTAATGTTGTCATCCCTTTGATTTCTTCAATCTTTTACACTTGGAATCATGCCAAAATTAAGTTACAAAGAGAGCTCTGCTATTTGGTCATAATCAGGCTGGGAGGCCAGTAGTTTAGGTTGTGCAACTAATGTTTAAGCAAAGTTACATTCTATTCTATCATCACAAAGTTAGGTCTACCCTGGGTAATAACAGCATATGATGATGATAGAATCGTTGCTCTCCATACTTCTGACCCCTACCAGATTGCCTTAGACATAGCTGTGATGAACATTTTGAGATGGACTATGTATTGAAGACTCAAAGTGAGGAGGCCTTTTGTACAATATCAGTTAATTGAGGACAAGATGTTGGTGAGCTTAGGGTGGCACTCAAACACAAATGTTGGAATGCCTATGACAAGAGCAAGATTTTATTAATTGATGAATCAGTCAAGATAGAATAATTTTGTGCTATAGAAGGTGGTGTGAGAGGTATGTTGACAAAAATATTGAAATAAGAAACAGGTTCATGCACAGTGCCAATTTGGGACACCCTTAGTGTTAATCAACTGGCTTAGGAAGACTCAATGTGTATTGATCAAATTTTGTGCAGGCAAGATGTCCCCATGATAAACCACATGGGAGATGAAGCTGTTTTTCAGCACCATAATTTGCCTCCTCACAACAAGAGATTTCCTAACAGCTAGTAGAATCAGAGTGCTCAAATGGCCAGCTGTGAGCTAAGATCTCGATCTCATAGAGCACCTATGGGATCTTTTACATTGTTGAAACAATTGTCACAGTCACACCTCAACCATTCATACAGACAACAGGTAAGCGATGACACCCTTGAGATTCCCCTACTAACTGATAAGCATTGCTGAGTAAGGGTAATGTGTAATGTAACGCACCTGGCAAGTGATTAATTAGCCATTAAGTTGACAAACTTTGGCCAGTCTGAAAAAAATGGTGTCACCTTGTCATCTAAACAAAGGAAAGCATTCATCACTGTCTAATACCAACACCCTAAATCATTCATACAAGAAAGTTATAGACAGCAGCTAGGTAAGCAATGCCACCCATTCAGCCTTGCTCACCCACTGGATATTGAATGGAGCAATAGTGTCTCGTCATTTCATTGTCCTTTGGTCATAACCAAATTTTATTGGTTGCACAATGATGACAGGTATGCCAGACAGCAATCCTCAGAGCTCCTAATGTCATTGGCCATGCCTTTTTTTTTTTTTTTTTTTTTTTTAGAATTGTGAATTTCATGATCAAGCTACACATATTTGCAAGGTCATAGGTAAACAGACATTTTTTGATTGGCAATTTTGTTGGTGTTGAAAGTGATTAATTTCTTATCAACTGCTCTCTGCCTTATATCCACATCTGGTTAACATCCACATTTCTCAGTCTTCCGAGCGAGTGGATGTTAGGTGGAGACCACTGTACAATACTAGTATATAAGACCAAAACATTTCCTTCATACACACAATTACAATGAATGCACAATGCATTTTAGGATAATCTTAGAATACTGAGATCATACATTTTCAGTAAATTTTTTAAAAGTATTCAGCAGTACTATTTTAAAGGTAATACAAGATCTCAGGACCTTAAGCACCTGGCACTTTTTACTAATTTTCAGAGAAACCTCATTTAGAAATGGGCAGATGTATCTCAGCAAATAAAGTCAAATTTAAGTTTTCAATCCTTACTTATCTATGACAGTTTATTTTCAAATGTAACAATTAATCTTTAAAAATACATTCAGCTTATTTTGTAGATTATTTATGACCCCAACATTTATGACCCCAAAATGCAAAGGTGATTCCAGATGTGTGGGCAAGAAAAATGGAAATGGCTTCTCTTGCTGTTAAATTTGATTGGTCTTGGTAAATGCACACACCTTAGATTTCCAGACTTGAACGTATTAATTAGATTGTGTTTAGATAAATTGGTGAAATACCTGTGAGGTATTTGAACATGAGCATGAGGAGTTTGTAAATGATACTCAATCTGAGAGGGAGCCAAGAAGTGAAGTAGCTTAATTTGCCTGTTTTAGAAAAAACCCCACCAAAACACACAGTGTGGTTGCCTTATTTTTTTGTATTCAATCCATCATTTAAGATTGAGATCTGTGTCCTTAATTGTTTATTTTCATGCTAGGCCACTGTGTAAGTTTCCTCTTGACATTTTCCCGCAATATTCATTTGTATACTTCTTTCTATTTTTTCACAGTACTCCTTTGAATTGGAAAAGAAAGTCCTTGAAAACATGACCGTGAATGGTTATTGATGGATCATCACGCTGCAAATTTTATTTTAGTTATTGTATGTTGCACTTAATATGACTTAAAATATGCTGTCGCTCATAAACATTAGGTTTTAATAATTTCTAAATACAGCTACAGCTTATTCAACTTATTGGTTTTTATTTGGATTTTGTGTTGGTTTTTCTTTTTCTTTCAACTTGAATTTTGAATTCATATAATTTATCAAAGTAAGGCTGGTCCTTATGAAACAGTGATTTAATTATGTTGATCTAGACTCTATCAGTGACTCTCTTCCAAACCTACCAACCTTATGTAGGCATACATTCCCTCTAATCAAATTGTTTCTGTTTTTGTCTGACCTCTTAACATGCACTGAGAAATACAGATTGACCTGTCCCTGGATACACAGAGCTGTCACTTAACTCAAGCTTATGAAGTTTACGACAGTTTGGGTTCTCTTTACAAAAGGGAGTCTACAGGGATTCGTATCGTTACTCCTTGGATTTTGGGTTTATTTTTTAATTATAAAACTATTTCTGCCCTCATTTTGTGATAAAATTAACAGAAACCTTTAGGTATAGTCTAGTCCTGGAGCACTAAAATTAAAATATGACTCCACCAAATTGAGACTTTATATATAGATAGCCTTATTTTTTATTTTTATCAGTTTTGTAATTTTGTACAACCCCACTGCTGCAAATTTTTAAAAAAATTGGAGAAAGTTATATGTATTCCACAAAACTTTCTTATGTAAATTCAATGTCATTTTCTCTGTAACTACATTGGCAATTTGATTGTCAATAACAGAGAAGACAGACAAATGAAACACATTTTTTTAACCTACCAAGGAAAGAAGAACCATCTAGGTGCTAAATTCTCTCTTCATCCTAATGCATGTTCTGACTAAAAAAATATGCAAAAACTGTACAATCAATATTTTAAATCAACATTGACCCATTCAGGTTGTTTCTCATTTTAGACCTGAACAATTGCATTTTTTTTACATAACTTTCTTTGTAGATAACTCCATTGTTATAGATCTAAAGTTTACTCATGTAATGCAAGTTTTTGCTTTACTAATACATATTTTATCCAGATGAGCACTTGTCTCTATAAACAGATTTGTGGCACCAAAATTACTATTCAGAAATAAAAACTTGTTCCCATTTTATTTTAAGTCTGCATTTATCTGATCAAAATCAGCTGTGTGAAAGAGACGTGTTAGAGTATGTAACTTGTCCTTAATCATGCATGGAACTTTTATGATCAAAGTCCAGTTTTTGCTCTTGCCATGCCCTGCATGAGTAACAACTTCTTCAATAATCCCTTATTTGTTTGTGAAGACAAGGTTTATCAAGCTAGGAGTTTGACCTTTCCTATAATGAGTGAGTTCTATCTGATGTTGAATCAGAAATGAATCTTGCATGCCTCAACATGCGTCAGGCTTTATTCTACTTTTTTGCTTGGTCCCATGAAATTTCAGGGTAGTTTAAGTCCCCCCACTATAAATAGGTTTCTTGCCTTCTGTTCAGCCACTTTTCTAATAAGGCAGTTAAGATCCATTGAGTTTTTACTTGTAGTACTGGGTCTACGATAAACAATTCCAATAGTAAGTGAAAGTGTCTCATTTTTTTAGTATTTGCAGTCAACAAATAGTGCCTCCTGAAAATCAGATTTAACAGAATCACATTCAGATGGTTTGTGTTGTGTTTACAAGCAGGGCCATGCTTAGACCTGGAGAATTTAAATTATGGAATACTTCAAATCCTTGAATGACTTTTTCTTGTGGTTGTACCTTGTTCTAGAGAAGGCTGAGAAATCTTGAGGCTTATTGGATATTTCTGATTGTACTGGAATGCACCATCAAAATGTGCATAATATTTTCCTCTATTATGTCACAAAATTTTGTTTAGCTACAATTTTTTAAATTATCTCATTTGAAAGAACCCCTATTCCAACATGTCGATGGAAGAAATCACACACAAGGAATCACGTGTCAAAAGCGGACTGTAATTGAGTTTCTTACGTAGAGAGATGTGCAACCTTAATCATCCATGAGTGATTGAAACATGTTTATGGTGATTCGTGTGTAGGGATTTGTACAGATCTGATGCTTTCTCCACCAATGTTAATGACCAAGCTCACAGTGGTCGTCCTTAATCTGTATCGACTGAAGCAAATCAACAAAAAATTGACGAACTTATCAGAGCTTATCCTCGAAAATAAAACAGTCAGACATTTTGCTAAGGCTGTGAATATCAAAAGAAAGAGTTGGATATTTTGCTTGAGAAATCCTTGATTAAAGAAAGGTATGTGCTCGCAGGGTGCAGAGAATGCTCACATGTGAAATGAAAGAAGCCCGGTCATACATATCTCAACAGCACCTTAAGAGATACGAATAGGAAGGTGATGCATTTCTTAGAAGAATCGTAACGGGAAATGAGACATTGGTACATCACTATGACCCAGAAACAAGAAACAAGAGTAGAAGCATAAAAGGTCACCCAGTCCAAAGAAATTCCTTCTTTTGCAAAACTGCTATGGACAATGTTATGGGATTGTGAGGGTATTATTCATGTTTACTCTAAGAAAATTTCAGCAATGATTGAAATGAGTTTGACAACATAAAGTGGCTTCATTGAAACACGATAATGCATGACCAAACACAAACGCAAAAATGTGAATGTGAGATAGCATTGAAAGAAGCGGTTTTTGTGAAGTCATAGAACACCCTCTTTACCATCCTGACTTAGCTCCAAGTGATTTTTTTCCTGTTCCTAAGACTTAAGAGACATCTCAAGGGGGCAATTTTTGGCAGTGATGGCGAATTGAACTTAGAGGTGACTCACTGCTGTCGAAGCATGTCATATGAATTCTTCTTCGACGTGATTTAACAATTGGTGTGTCATTGGTGGCCAGGAATGGTGACTATGTTGAAATTTAACAATGAACAGAAAGAAAGTGAGCTAAGCTTTATTTTGATATTTTTGTCAATCTTATATGTTACATTTTTGAACATACAAAGGGGTTGTCAAGACTTTTCAGCCCACCCTCATACCTGCACCTTTTGGGTCTTATTTGACATACTGCCACAATATCTTGGTGGTTCATTTCTACATGTATTACCACTGCTATCTCAGCTCCTTTGTTCAAACAAGAGTCATGTTGGTATAAAGGATAATGATAAAGGCATGTTAAGTTATGGGCGTTTTCTTTAAATTCCAATTTGCACTTTTGAATGTTTGAACTCTTTGGATTTATTTCTGTGGATGATGCTCTGTTTAAGCTCGTTGGTCTTATTTCTGTGCTCTCCAGATTGTTTAATGTCTTTGATTTAATTTCTATGCACTCTTAGGGATTAAATTGTTTTGGTCTAATTGTGCTCTCATGATTGTTTACTTCTTTACTTCCCGATTTGTGCGCCTCTTAATGTTTGAATTGTGTCCTTTTGGTTTTACATTTTGAGTGGATGACCATTTGTTGTTTTCATAATGTGTTTCACTGAATTTTATTGTCTCATTTTCACCATTAGATCTATTTACATTCTCTTACTATTGAAGTGACCTTGTCACAACATATTCATTTCCTTTGTTAATTGTTGGTGCCACAGTACATGTATCACTTGACATCTTGTATGCTTTTTTGCCACTTCTTCCATCTCGCTTTGTTGTTTTAAATGCATGACCAATAAACTTTAAGTTATCTTAAATGGTTCAGCAATACATAATTTATCCTGTCATGGTGGTTCAATGACAAAAGTTTTTGTTTCATACACTTTCGCATATTTCTGATATCTATATATATGTGAACACATATCACCACAGCCAATATCACAGTAATATTGTAACAGGATTATGAAAATATCTAAGGAAAAGATCTTATTTCCTAGTTTCTCCTGAATCTTGTATTGAAAATTTCAATTAAAATATCCATAATGATCACAAAAATGAAATGAGGAAGAAAATATAAATTTTGACATAATCAAAGTAATCCCAAGACTGAATCATATGCCACAAATGTCGCAACCTCATGTGTGCTGCTGACGGGAACACACAGCAAACACATGTTGATGTTGATGACATCTCCGCATGTTTGGAATTGCTTTCTGTGGCCTCTCCGAGTTCTCTTAGTAGGTCTTTGCTCGTAGAGGTGGGCCACCCATGCAATATAAGTGCATCTACTAATAATGTGTTCATTGAAGACATTTTTCAACCTCTCAAGGGTTTTGTTTGCAGTGCAGTGTGCAGTGTCGCAGATCTTGCATAAACCACTCTTGAATGTATGATTCCTTTATTGTAGAGTGAAGACAAAGGACTCTTGGACATTTAAATGACAGTTACAATTAACTATTGTTGTTTCATTATCCTCATTCACAAATCAAAATTGCCCAATCATCCCCAGTGCATTTTGGCAAGAGAAGTGGGCATTGAAGGACATAGGCTGGTGGGTTAGAATCCTCAAGTATGTATTATGAGACAAGACTGGTCCTTACACATGGAAATAATGTCACTAGATCACGATTAAATGCGTGCTGACTAATGCCATTGGAGAATATACCATCAAGCAAGTGCAACAAAAACATTTGGATAATTTAGATGCTGAATTTTAGGATCAAATTTAAATACACATCACTTTTGTGTGAGGCGTGGTATTTATTTCAAATTTTACATCCTCGTTTGACAATTTGTTTACTTTTGGGAGCTGAATGTACGTAACGTTTACTTTCTAATCTATCAGGAAAAAGAAATAAGGGTTTCCCATTTTTTTGAGATATCTTGTATCATCAGGTTCAGGGAAAATAATGTTAATTAACTATATTTGGTCTTCAGACAAGTCACTTGTACACATGCACTGTACAGTTTATATAATATTAATATAAGTAATTGTTTTATTTTTTTGACTGCTGATTTTTGTTGGACTTTTAAAAATTCATTTTAATAAAGACCTTATTTCCATGTTTTGGCTACTCCTATAACTGTTATTCATTTCTCATGTACCGTATTTTAAGTGTTAAGTTTTATATCATAATTTCAGGTGAAAATGACAACAGTGGACACTTTTTCAGATATTCACATCGCCCCTCCCCCTGTTTTTTTTTATATTTTAACAAGTACTCAAAAACCTTGTCCAGATTAAGCCCTCTTTACATCAATAGTACAGCTCCATTGCTTTTCAAGTTTAATTATTCCAGTTCTTACATTTTTGAAAATTGTTCAACATCGAATCTTGTACAGACTAATAATAGATTATAGAATTGGAAAGTAAAATCTTGCAATTCTCTAAATGAACATTGTTGACCTTTTGTGACAATTTACCATTTGTTTTTCCTCCTAGTCACCCCCAAACAATATATAATATTTCTACATATTATATTCTACATATTACATGTATTTCTATATGTATGCATATGAAATGTCAAACTAAACATGGACAAGTTTGCAAAATACCTGTGTCAAATATAAATCATAATATATGATAATGGTACATTTAAGCAGTATTTCTGGAGCTCTTAACAATTAATTTGCCATGTCAATGTTATCAAGCTTTGTTGGATGATGGGAGTTTTTGCCCCCACATTCTTTGAATCGTAAGAGCTTAAATTTGGAAGTCAGTTTTTGATATGTCAATACAACCTATTGCTTCTGTTAATGTCTAAACGCATATATTATTATAAGTTAGAAACTGGCTCAAGATGTTTTTGGCTTTGACGAGAATGAGTGTCTCTTCGTCTTTTCTTTAAGTATCTTTACAAACTTACATGTTTAGAGAATTACAGGAACAATTTAGTGCCAAAATCGTCATGATATAAGATCTGACTTACATGTTTAGAGACTTGCGGGGACGATGTTATCATCATCAAGTGTTGAAACTTCACATCAAATACTGGTATGAGAAATCTAGTCCATAGATTAAAATTTTTTTAAGGCACAGTATTTGGTGCCTGTATTAATTCAGTCAATTCTGGATAAGTTGATTTGCATGAGACAGTTTAAAAAATTGCCTTTGAAAAAAGGGAACATTGGGTTCATCTCTATCATTGAGGAGTGGTTTCCAGCCCATTTTTGATTCATTGATAGTCTCTTTTTTCATTCAATTTTGAGGATATAAACAAAAATTCCTAATTTAAAAAAATTTCTTTTGCATGGTCACGGACTGTCTAAATAGGCAGATATTGCCGTTTTCCCATGATGAACAATAAGTTCTCCCAGCTTTCATCCCTCCCCTTCCAGATGCCCTAACATTGACCAATGAACAAAGTCTTGCCTTTCCCCTTTCCACCCTTCATCAATTAAGTGTCGTAATCCTTTGTTAACCCTGAACATTTTTTTCTTTAAGGCCGAAGACATACTAAGCGCTTCCGACTGTTGTCTTCAAATTGAAGATGGTTGAAGAATACAAAATTCTAGATATACTGCGTCCGGTTTGTTGCCCTCTTCACACCAATAATACTTACCCATTTTTAAAAATAATTCTATTACTATTGAAAAACTAGGAATTCTGCTCGAATCTTGCCTAGAAATGTGGTCGTTCGATTCAAATATGAAATCAGATTTTTTGTATGATCAACCATTAAAAAGATATTTGAAGAAAAAATTACCTCACTAAGGTCAGTGACGTCATGGTGGTGGTGAATTTCGTTCAGCGACCTCGAGCCCGAATGCCTTCCTATTCGTCTGACGGACTGAAGTGCAATATGCTACACTTCATTCCGGCTGACCCCGAACAGCTCGCTGCAAGTTGGATTTAGTATATCTATACGATCCTTCAAGCCTCTATTTCTTTGTAAAGAAGGCCTATCGGTTTGTATCCTTCATTTGTTGCCTTTACATCCTTCATTTGCTGCCTTCAAACCGTGCTTAGTATATCTGCGGCCTTAAGGTAAGCTTGGCTTAGTCTAGGCCAGGTGTGTACATTTCCATGCTGGAACATGTGTTTGTTCTCAAAAAAGGTGCATAATCTAGCCATGGGATGACTGTGTGCTATTGCAATCAGCATTTTACAATGTTGTCTGATAAAGAACTATTCTAATTAATCTAATTGAAATGATGGCTTATTATGTCACTAACCGTTCTTCTTTGTGGGGGTCTGGTTTTTCTTCATTCAAAATTGAAATATTTTGAAAAATCAACTTAAGTGAAAAATTAACTTAAATGGTTGCATTTTAATTTTGCTTTTATTCATAAGCTTTGTGTGGGATGGCAGCAAGGGGAAAAAAATTATTGTGAAAGTGAAAGTGTGGCATAATCAAATCCTATATTTTTATAGTTCTCTCTCCCAGCCATGTCAAACATACTTTTATGAAACACGCTTTTATGTATGTATTCGCTTTGCAACTTGAAGCTACCTTTTTCTTTGTCATTTGCGCATTAGCTTCAGATGCTGTACATTTTTTATCTATTGCACAATGTTATACGATCTCATGAAGTGAATAAAGATTATATATTTACAATGATGTACTGCATATGATTTTTGTGTGTGACTTTGGAGACCGGTATTTTGATATGGGTATAAATATGATTAGACATCGATGGCAAGGATTTAAGAATTGTTAGAAATCTGTACTGGGACCAATGTGCAGCTGTAAAGATTGATGGAGATTCAAGTGAATCAAAGAAGATCAAGCGAGGAGTTAGACTAGGCTGTGTTATGTCACCAGATCTCTTTAACATATATAGTGAAATGATTCTTAGAAATTTAGAAGATTGTTCAGGCCTGAAAGTTAATGGAGAAAACATAAACAATAT
>JAOWAY010130630.1:0-10776 GCA_028565895.1 Goniobranchus geometricus
CTTCTTCTTCTTCTTCTTCTTCTTCTTCTTCTTCTTCTTCTTCTTCTTCTTCTTCTCCTCCTCCTCCTCCTCCTTCTCCTGCTCCTTGTCCTCCTCCTCTTCCTTCTTCTCCTCCTACTTGTCGTCTTCTTCCTCTTCCTAATCCTCCCTCCTTCTTTTTGACTCAAATCTACCGCATTCTTACCAACAGTGCATCCAATAACCTCCTCTGTCACAATTTGACACAAACATTAAACCCGATACAGGCAAGTCATCAGAAGTTGTTTGAATGTTTTGGAGCAGCTTCTTTTTATAGCCTCTATGGGAGATTGATCCATGAATGCAAATAGATGGAAAGAATGAAAAGTGATAGCTGTTTTTTTCTACTGGTGCAGTGGAGAGTTTCATTCTCTGATTTCTCCTTCGTCTGCCAATGCGGTTTATGCTTTGAGGCATTTTTAGAACTCATTTGTTGTTGCATTTTATCTGAAAAAGAATGAATTTAAATCCTTTTCCTTCATGTATCTAAGGATATAGGACCAGCCGTATTTGGTAAGTCAGAGGCAGGTTTGATGCATTTCTCTGCTTTGTTGTGGCATTTTCCTAAGGTTTTCATGTATCTGTAGGGTTTTATGGTCCCATATTAAGCCATTGTATTCTAGAATCTGTCTCATTATCATCTTGCAATCTTGGTTTTGGGTTTTATCCATGCCTCATTTTTCATCTTTCAATTTTTATGTTTTTCAAACATCATTCAATTCATACGTTCATTTATTTTGAGGTTGAAATTGCAGAAGAAATATCTTTATAAATTACTTTATCAGTATCCTTTTGAAGAATTAATATTTCAAGCCTGTTTTTTTTTCTGTTTTCTAAATTTATGAAATTCAAGATTGATCAGATTCAGAGAGTGACTTAATCTACCTATTTAACCTAAATTCTCCTTTTCCTTGTTCTGTTGTTGCCAGTGATGGAGGTTCAGACAGCTCTGTGTCTGATGGCCCGCCTGTTCATTTGCAATATGCAGCTGCTAGGGTAAGTGTGTATTTGTAAAGGAATCTTGTTATCATTTCATAATTTAGATTGGAAAGCAATTTTTTTTGGTAGTAAATCCTTTCATTAATTGATGTGGGTGATTTTGAGAAAGATCTTAAAAGTAGTTGTTCCACTCTTCATCCATTATTATGCAGAGAAGAAGGAATCAAGTCGTTTTAAATTCACCATACTTGATCAGTGGTATAACATCTAATAGATATAGTGGGTTCTGGGAAAGGCACTGTTTTATTTAAGATTTCTTGTGATTTATATTCTTGCTTCATTTTTCTCCCTCAACATGTGTTGGATTTCTTTTTTATTTTATATATATTTACAAAAATATTACATTCTGCATATTTCTTTTTCAGATTTTCAATGATGTATGTTTAAGGTTTTATTCCTTGTCCATGTTTTTTAATGTCCTTTTTTAATGTTGCTACTCAAGTATTGAATATTAATGTAGCATCTAACCCCTTTGAAGTAAAAATAACTTGTGTATGTATTTGTGTGAGTGTTATGAAATCCCTAGTATAGGATATGACCTCTAATATTAACAGAGATGACTGAGTGTTGGTTTGAAATAATATCTCTGAGAATATGGAGATTGAAAGAGAAGACTTCATTTTCTGAAATTTATAAGAACAAACTAATATTTGCTATAAAAAGATCTCTGTGCTGTGCTCACAGACATTCTTTTATCATTGAAGACGATGATATTGGTTAAAGGTTTTTCAGTGAAGACAGTGATATTGGTTAGAGATTTTTCAGTGCTGTTCTTGTAAATGCTGGCTTTATTATTGAAGACAATGGTATTGGTTAAAGGTATTTCAGTGCTGTTCTTATAAATGCTAGCTTTACCATTGAAGACAGTGGTATTGGTTACAAATTTCTCAGTGCTGTGCTTACAGATATTGACTTACCACTGAGGATCGTAATATTGTTTAAAGATGCTTTTTGAATGCTATGCTTGCAGACATTAAAAGTTATGGGTTACTCAATTTGAATGAAAAACAGGACAAAACATGTAACGTTTCGGACAAATGTCCTTCATCACACAAAGGAAGACCTGGGCAATATGCAAATCAAGAGATACATAAATGAATAAATGATAAAAGGAATGATTTAGTTAATGGACTGATGGACATCATTGAAGATGGTAATACTGTTTAAGGAAGGTTTTTCAAGGCTGTGCTCTTAGATATTGACTTACCATTGAAGACGATGATATTGTTTAAAGAAGTTTTTTTTCCATAGGCTGCTTGAAGACATTGATTTACCACTATAGTTGATGATATTGGTTGACAAAAGGTTTTTCAGTTCTGCACTTGCAGACACGGTAGTTGACGATATTGGTTGACAAAAGGTTTTTCAGTTCTACACTTGCAGACATTGATTTACCACTGTAGTTGACGATATTGGTTGACAATAGATTTTTCAGTTCTACACTTGCAGACATTGATTTACCACTGTAGTTGATGATATTGGTTGACAATAGGTTTTTCAGCTCTGCACTAGCAGACATTGATTTACCATTGAACTTTGTGATATTGGTTAACAAAAGGTATTTCAGTTCTGTGCTTGCTGACATTGATTTTCCCTTGAAGTTGGTAATATTGGTTAACAAAAGGTTTTTCAATTTTGTGCCTGCAAACATTGAAGTTGTTTATATTGGTTAACAAGAGGTTTTTCAGTTCTGTTTCAGTTCTGTGCTTGCAGACATTGATTTACCACTGAAAATGATGGCATATGATAAAGAAGGTTTTTCAGTTCTGTTTTTGCATACATTGATTTACCACTGAAAATGATGGCATATGGTGAAGAAAGTTTTTTTCAGTCCTGTGCTTGCAGACATTGATTTATCATTGAAGATGATGGCATTGTGTAAAGGAGGTTTTTCGATGATGTACTCACAAATATTGATTGACCATAAAAGATGGTGAAATTGGTTAAAAAGGTTTATAGGCTGTGCTTGCAGACACTAATTTCAGGTATCTTCGTGCTGTGCTGACAAACTTTGATTTTGTCATTGATGAAGAAGATAACTTTGATTCTTTCAATTTGATTATCATAATTGAATGAGATTGTTAAATTGTCAAAATACTAAACTTACATCTTTGGAATGCAATCATAGGGAATTTGACGTCTTTTTATTCACTCAGAATTGCCTTTTAAGAGTCCAATTTATCACACTGATTAGATGAAAACATAGAGATTATTTTGGCAGTTCCACATTTATCAGGCAAATGAGAAAAATTTTTTAAGGATAGTTTCTTCCAAGCTGATCGAAAGATACCATGTGCATATGTTGTCAGTTTATTTTTCTTACACATGATAGAATTTTTTTTTCAAATTAAGTTTAGCTGACAGAAAAGTACTTTGCTTTTCTTTTTCTTCCTCTCATTACTTCTTTTAGATTTTATCAACAGAATGTTTTGATCTATGGGTTTTTTATGTCATTTCTTTTTAGTTGGTCTTTTAGTATTGACCACTTACAAAAAGAAATACCCTTTTCCAGGAATTGCAAGTATTTCTGCAAAATAAAGGCCATGCAGATAGTATGAATGTTTAATAATTTAGATTTCAGTCACGGTGAATAGCAAAATGTTTTATATATATAAAGTCATCTTTCTTAGCTCTCTGAGAAGGTGACTATCCTTCAGCATGCACCAATTGCTTGTGGACATTTTGCTACCATAGACTCCAATTTAATATCAATTTCTGTGTCTTAAACTACCAGTTATGAAAAGTAGGACAAACTCAAGGCTATAGATATTTTTGTATTACTTATTTATTTTTGTCAAAGCAATTAAGGGTCAATAATAACAAGAGATTAATTTTGAAATGACAAGCACAGGAAGAACAAGATCAGGAACTCAAATCTTCTGACTACCTCAATCAATTGAAAATTGACTCCTATATTCCCATTTTTCTAGTACAATCAGGTTGTGGAATAACCAAATACAATCAAATTCTGTAATGGTACTGATGATTTCAAAACATCTACTTAAAAACATCACTTTAAAGACATCATACATGCTGTCTTTGCAACCATAATTGGAAATTGATGCTGTGACTAAAATACTCTGCTAATTTGAGCTGGTGAATATGATTTGCTGTTTAGAAAATAAAAGAAAACCAAAAGAATTTTTAGTAAAATGACAAACAAGATCTAAGAGCAAACAAAACAAAACAAAATCATCCCCATCCCTCAATTTCTCATCAAAACAGATCCTCATGATTAGATGTTACTTGCAAAGTAGAAGTATTAATTCGTTGACCTGGTTTTCTAAGGTTTTTAAAGCTATTTGTGTCACTCAATTACTCAGGTGAAAAGAAAAAGGATAAAAGATGATTTTCCCCCAACTCCGGTTACACCTCGAACTCTTTGCCGTTGCTTTGATGATACTTTGGTACGGTCATCTATTTATGTGACTTGTTTGGCTTGTTTGTTTAGACAGAATCACTTCTGCTAACGGTTAGAAGAAAGAAATGACTTTTTGAAAATCAGTGATTGTCTATGAATGTTGCCAAATCGTAGATTAAAGTAAAGCTAGTGCATAACTGAAACTGCTAATAGTCGTACCTTAATTTTAGGGTAATTAAGACTTATGGTAATAAATTTCTTTGCATCAAAATGTCTTTATTATATTAGAAAAAATCCAAAACCTTTCAATCAAGCCCTTCTGTTTTTGCTCAAGAAGTGATTATGGCCGTCAAGTGAAATGAATACCTTTAGCTGTGCTCTTTATTCCTTTTGATTAAAAAAAATTAGATTTGTACCAAGTAGTTTTTAAAAAAAGGGTTTGAAACCACTGGTTAGCCATCAACATGCGCTTAACCCTTTGTATGACTTATCCACTTCAATAATTTGATTTTCTATCAGATAGTTCATTTTTTATTTGTGTCATATGGATATCAACTCATTTGGTGTCACTGTGGCTGGGTTTTTTTTAGGGCTCCCCTACCCCTTAAATAAATGCATCTGATCATAGATATGAAAGTCAAAGCTTGATATCATCATGTCCCAGATTTGTGACAGACAACTATTATGTCTGCTCTCTATTTACCTCAGTTCTCTTTCTTCTTCAGTCGCTTTTTATTTCAGAGTCTCTTTTCAGCTAAGCTTGAAAGCAACTTTTTAATCACATTCCCATTGAAATGATTTCATTCTGTACTGTAGATTATAAATAATTATGGGAGATTTACATGAAGCCCATGGAGTAGATTTTATTCATCCTTTGCTAGTTCTTAAGGTAGAAAAATGATTGGAGAAGTAACAGCACCTTCAGCATTTTTTTTTTTTTAGATGGAAAGGGAGTTAAATGATTAATTATTCTTATCACAATTAAAATCAGGTGTCGGTGTATAGCATAGTAAATTGTAAGTGTTTATGTAATTTCTTAATTGTCAGTTTAGAAAAAACAAATCTGTTTGGGTTTTTTTTTTGTTTGTTTGTTTGTAAAAAAATAAATGAAATTTTAATGGAGAAATGGTAAATTGCTTGATTTATGTAACCCTGTAAGTGTACCACATTTTAAGTTTTAGAACTTTCATTTTACAAGTCTATTATTAATTTTTAGCCTAATTAGGATTTCTGACCTTTTTTACAATTAAATATGAGGCAATATTCAGTTTTTGGGAAAATGCCTTTTCTGTGTCATGGCTAGATAGTTTTGTCTGTTTTGGGAGTATGTGTGACATCAATTTGTGCTGGGTTTTTTAGGCAAAATCAAAGGCTTATTTTCTAACTCCTTGTCATACCCACAAGCTTTAAATATAATGTGATAATATGGTTTTTGATTCAATACCAGATTATTAAGAAAGCAAGCTCCTTTAACTGATAAAAACTCTGTTCCTTTAACTAATAAAAACTATGTCTTTATTTGTAAGTGAAATTGTTTGAACTGACTGCCAAAACCTGATTTCATAAAAATTATTCCAGACCTTACTTTATATTCCATGGTTTAAATATTCTTGTGAGTGGGCGCATATTGGAAGAAGAAGTATGGCAATTTCCACAATTTTAATTATTGCAAGGGGTTCTTTGATGGGCATGTGTAAAATTGTTCTTAGGAATTTGACCAAAATGGATCTTGCAACTAGCACAGACAAATTTTAAAAAATGTCTCAGAAGTCTTTGTGTACATAATTAATATGTTAATGCCTTCACGCCCTACATGACTAGCAGCATTTTTCTTATATGAAAAAAATACCATTACATGATGCTATTGCCCCTGACATACATTTACTGTTTGTGATGATGACTTACAGCGGCTGGCTAGCAATAAAACAAGCTGAACATTTGAATTTGCTGAAACTTTTTCCATTCGAATGCACCTCTTTAGTTTAATGGGAAAAGAATGTGAACCATATAATCTTGAAAAGCAAGATGATCTCAGAAATAATTTATTTGACTCTTAGTCTCACATTCTTCGTTGATGTAAAATAAATTGTCCCAAACCCTCTGATAAAAAAGGATAAAAAAATATATAAAAGACATGAATAAGACATTTAATCTGAAAAAAAATGGAAATAACTAGCATTGAATATGTAAAATCAGGAGTATTATATGTCAAAATATAATTTGGAATGGGATGATTATTACTGTAATTTAATTATTTTGCATATAAATGGAATGGCTTTTGATAAGAGACCCTTGCAAAAACTTATGCAAAACATGAACTGCTGCAGGAAGCACAGATTGGGAAAAGAGGAATTTGTTAAAGTTCACAGTTATGTTCATTACACAGTTTCTGGATTGGCTCTTATATCACTCAATAGTTTAGATCTCTTTTTTATTTAACAAGGGTTTATCAGCTTTGAATATCAGCTTTGATAAGTCACTGTTCACTATCATTAGTGAAACCACATTTTCAGTTATTAAAAGCTGACCAAAACTTTGTTTGTGTACAGATGGTTTCTTTTAGACAACAAGTGATAAATAAGATCAATCAATTAGTTATTAAAGTATTGATTATATTGATATTAGTTTAGTGCTTGGAGCAAGTGATAAAGGTTGATAATGCTTATTGTCACAATGAATTCCCTGTGACAATTGCAATTAAGTATAAATTAAAGAACCAATTTGATCTGACGTCCATAAGTGGGTAACAATTATTTTAGATACCAATCTGAGCTGGTCTAAATTGCTATGGTTAAGACTTCATTAAAAGTTGTAATAATTTATATTTTGATGAACTGAGATCGATCAGCTCTTTTAAGAAGATGTAAAAGGCATACTCAAATTATGAGATATATTCAGAAGCATCTGAGACTACTGAAATTGCATTGGACAATGCCACAAATTCTTAGATAATTTGAGAACTCTGCAAGAATTTGACAAAACGCACAAAACAGTGATAAGTTGTTAAGATGAGAAAAAATACACTGAAAAATTTGAAGCTGCCATAAGCTTGCTATAAATATTTTGAACTAGCGAGTTTCTCCCTGCATACATGAGCATTTAATTCATAGTATATTTTGCCTTCATTATTACAGAAAATAGTTATTTATGTATTTTGAATTCTGATCATGATAAATGTTGTGGACTGCTGTTTTCTGAGTGACTGAAATCAACTATTGCACTTAAGACCATAACAGACTGATATATGTAGTTGAATATTATAGACATAAACATAATGTCTGTTGCAGTTTTGAAAGTGTTATTTTAGAGATGAGATGCAGGTCAGATTTTAGAACTATCTGAACCATTTGATATACCATCAAGAGCTTACCAATGGTGGATAATACTCTCTTCAGATGAAAAACTCACTAGTTGTTTGATATAACAAATTTGCTACTATTGAATATGAATCTAGATCTAGATTCTAGAATGAAAATACATAAAAAGTTATGGTTACTCAATTATAAGGCAAAACTAGACAAAACATGTGACGTTTCGGACATCAGTCCTTCATCAGACACAAAAATACAGGGACAATATGCAAATAAATTAAGTTAAATCAATAAATTGTGGAAACAATCACTTAGCTCTGAGACTGGGCGTATTGCAGGCTCAATGGCTTCGCAGGAAGTGAAGTTGTTTAATGATATGATACAAAAAATACTTTTATTGAGTTAAAAACCTAGATCTAGATTCTAGAATAGAAATGCATAAAAAGTTAAGGGTTACTCAATTAAAATGAAAAACTGGACAAAACATGTAACATTCTGAACAATGTCCTTCATCAGCCACAGAGTAAAATTTCGACAATGTTCTTCATCAGATACTTTGTCAGAAACATTACATGCTTTTCCAGTTTTTCAATTTAATTGAGTAACCCTCAATCTTTTATATTCTAGGTTTTCAATGATACCAAATACAGTACATTTTAAATCACATCATGAGCATTATGTATTTTAGATACGTTTGCTACAGATAATTGAGCATGAATAGTTAGAAAAAACAATTCAACATAATCTTTCACCCTACTGCATGTCATTTATTATTTGTGTAGCCAAAGAAGAAAAGACTTAAGAGCAAAAGGGACAGAGACAAGGTAAGAGGACCTGTGAAGGAGGAGCACATAGTGAAAAAGGTTCCTGCTTTACATGTGAGTTTTAATGTCTGTGTCACTGATTAGTATTACAAACTATGTCATTAAGTATATTGAAATTTTTTGCAAGCATTGTGGAAATGTTTAGTTTGAAAAAATCTCACATTATTCTTGAATTAATATTCACTGAAGACTAGCTTGAATGAACCAATGAGAACACCCGGAACCAGAATTTCTGTAGGGTTCCGTTCTAGTTTTGTAGATTAGATAGATGTATTTTTGTGTGCAGTTTGACATGATCATTTAGTTTAGTATATTGTGTTGATATGTTTGTGTTGGTTTGATCAATTTGTTTTCCAATAATATGCTAACAATGAGGCTACATTGAAGAAATTTGGTGAGTGGAAGGGGTGAAAAGTGTGACACTTTTATTTACATTCCACTGACAGCAGGAAATAAAAGTAAAACTACCTAAGCATTCATCAATTCAAATCTAAACTGACTTGAAATTCAAGTAACTCACCTGTTCCTTAGCTGTCATCCTCTGAACCTGATTCCATGGTTTGGAGAAATTCCATAACCTTATTTGCTTTTCATGCTCTTGGATGCAATAGTGATAAATGAGATAGACAGCAGGTGCAAGGGGACATTGAACAGCACGAAGTACTGATTAAGTGTAAAGCAAGTCATGAATCTATTATAAGCATGGTTTTGAAAGGTAGAAACTTGGACTGGATAAGGTAGCATGTTGGATATTGTAACCCAAATATGCTTGGACCTTATCCTGAACTCCTGTTACAGGTAGACTTATTGATCACAGACATGATATTCAATGAAGTAAAGAAAACAGTAATACAATGGGGTGGGAAGGCGGCATATAATGTGCTTTACTGTCAACAGGTTGAATGCTAAAAAAAAACAACCCAACAAATTAACCTTTTAGAAGGTAACTGATTTCAGGAAACTAATTTCAGGAAGCTATACTCAACATTCCTGATTTATCTTTAATTCCACACTTTCTCTTTGTAATAGAAATGGTATAATATGACCTATAGCTATTTGGTTGAATGAGAAAGAAGATGTCGATACAAAGAATGATGTAGGAAGAGTCAGATTGAACAGAATTCTCAACAAACGTAAACAGAATCTCAAGTTGAAATTAATGAATTGGCTTATTTCCAGCAGGAGGACAAGCGCACAAGAAATAATCAAATTCGGCCCTTGAAACCTGAGTTTACCAAGGTATGTTAAATTATATTTTACTCCTGGTAAACCAAGAATTGCTTACAATAAAATGTCGTGGAAAGGAAAAACGTAAGCATTAGTCCCAGTGTTAGAAGTTCAATTCATCTTTACATAATTCTGCCCAACTCCCTTATTTATGAAAAAGGAAATGACGGATATGACTCAACGCAAAACTTTACTTACAAAGAATCTCTGAATGAGAGATAGATTTACGATATTTTAATCCTGCTTTTGAAAATTTCATGAATCTAGAGTTAGATTCTGAAGATTTTTAAAATTCTTTTTCTCAAATAGGAATCATTAAGAGTGCTTTATTTACACTAAGAGTAGATATAACAGTTAAATATCAATGAAATGCAAAGTGAACTTTCGTTACAATTCATAATGCTTTTTTCTCCTCTTTCCCCTACACCTGTTTTGGATGGTTCATTTAGACTGAGCGGGATTGGAGGGGGGGTGGGGTGTTAAGAACTGGAGCTGTAGTGCGACCAGGATATCAATAAATGAATAGATTTGTCTCTTGTTTGGACTTTCTGTTTTTTGATCTCCTTATTGAAGATATTTTTTTCTCATCGCAGAATAGAAGTAGAAATAGTAGTAGTGGTAGTAGTAGTAATAGAAGCAGTAGTAGTAGTAGTAGTAGTAGTAGTAGTAGTAGTAGTAGTAGTAGTAGTAGTGGCATTGCTACTAGTAGTAGTAGTCATCTTGAGCCAAATCGGCTCATTGGGCTGGAGCTTATCCCAGTTTCTGTAGCAGGAAGCATGCAGTGCCATATTTTATCCCTCACTATCTCTAAATAGGATGCTAGCCTATTGCAGAGTACTTTTTCAGCTAAAGCTGTACCCATTTTTACTGGATAAACGCACGTGTCCATAGTGAGAATCGAACCTGATGCCGTTCACTCTCACTGAGCTGCAGCACTCCCCCAAATTGCAGTTAACATATAAACAAATCACATTGGTTCTGCCACCACTTTTTTGTTTTTAGTTCGTTTTCCATGGGCGTTTTTTTTTGTTTTATT
>JAOWAY010130741.1:0-10775 GCA_028565895.1 Goniobranchus geometricus
CTCTCTCTCTCTCTCTCTCTCTCTCTCTCTCTCTCTCTCTCTCTCTCTCTCTCTCTCTCTCTCTCTCTTACTTTTCACCAGCCTTTCATCTTACTTTTTCCATGGGCGCTGATATGACCTTTGTAGTCAAAAAAGAGTCCTGAAACAGCAAATAAAAACACAAAAAAACTTTGAAAAGGAAATGAAATGAGTGAAAAATACTTTTAGATATTGAAATTTATTTTCAGGCCTGAATTCAGTAAGGAGGAGCTTACTGCCATATTGGTCATGATCTTGAAAGTTTCATTGGATGAAACATTTAAAAAGTAGGTGATGTTTTTGTAAAAATTCGCTTATCTGTTTTATGTTAAGGATTAGATATCCTGTCTGTTTCTAAATGATTTGATGCAGGGCATGCACCTATTTATAATTTGGCAACCAGATTTTTTTTGAGGCATGGGAAAGGTACAAAGTGTCTTAACAAAAAACAAACAAACCATGACTATTTCTAAACTGTCCATGGCTTCTTTAATCCTTCAATATCGCATTTAAATTTCACATGTCCTAGATCCTCTAAGGGAAAATGATGGTCCAAACAATGTTGATCAGAATAAATTATCAATGTCTAGATCCATCCCATTTTGAAAAAAACCCATCAAAAATAGTCATCAAATTGAGATTGATTGAAACACTAAAATCAGCTTTTAAAGGAGTCAGTCATTTTTGTAATAGATCATGTGTTCAAAAAGATCATTTCCTGCCAAGCATGCTCAAAAAGGCCCTGATAACTTTCTATGACTCACATACAGAATGCCCTGTTGAATTTTGCTCTTAATTGTTTATTTTCGTCTGGAGGTCATCAATGTTTCCCTTTTTACATTCTGTTCAGATGGTGCTTTATTTATGTTTGACAGTTGATACAGACAAAGAAACCAATATAACAAAAGGGAATATTACTTATTTTATATCCTTAATTAATTAAGAATTAGGTTTTTAGTTGGTACATGAGATGAGCTTTCAAGATCATCTTTTTTGTTAATGTTGTCATATTTACAATCATGTTAAAACATTTTGAAATCTCTTGTATGGACAAACAGTATTGTACTTGAGACAGTTAAAGGCTTGAAGTCATCTGTTTTAGATATTGTGACTATGATTTAAATGGAATCAAGCCATTCTCTCTATAGAGCATAATATTCATATTTTTATTTATTTTTTGCCTACTCGTTTAGCTTGGACCTGCAAAGATTATTTCAAGTCTGCATCTCTTCAGTTATGGAATGTTTTACAGAGGCAGATTGGCATGCAGTGGTGAATATTTCCTTTGATTTTCATATGAGGGGATATCATATTGTTGCTTGAACTGTCTTTTTCTCATTTTTGAAATGTCAGATATTATACTGACCACCTCAGATCCCACCTTAGAGGATATTAGGTGGACAGGGATTTAGTAGGGTGGCAATTGAGATAATCCATATAATGATGAAGGAATTTTTTTCAAACACCTCTCCAGAATAGGCAACAAGCCTGTTGGGCTGGGCCAGAAATTTGCCTTCATTCTGTCAGTGTCAAAACACCTTGTTTTGCATAACATTTTGTGTATCACCTGAAGGAAGGATGTATTTACAACCTTCATCTGAAGCAGTTACAGATCCATCTCCTTCAAAAACTGTCAGTTAGACAAGAGATCAATTAGAATGTTTTCTTAGGTCCTTTGTGAATGAATGATGCAAGCAGATGCCAGCTTACATCACTGTGGTTTAGAGGACAGACCATTGTGTCCTGTTTGTTCAGGCATCTTTCAGTCACAAATTGATTAGACACTGTTGGCCAGGAGACTCTTCATTGTGCTCAGATTTCTAGCAACAACTTCCTAATTTTTGATGATGTCTAAAAGAAAATTGTGACACTGAATTCATAGACCCCTGTTATAGTGGGACTAAAGTTTCATTTCTCTGTCAAAACAATGTGACCTTAGGCGACCCATGATGGGATGTAACACAGATCATTTGTATAGAAAAATTTTATCTCCTGAAGTTGGATCTGTTGTATTATTTAGATTTCCATTTTTTTATCATCTCATTGTTCCTGCAGAATTCTCTCTGCCTCATTTCATTTCATGAATCTTTTAAAATATACCAAGAAAAAAAAATCTGATACCTCAAAAGATGCAAAAATCAGATCAATATCATTCCTGCTCGCTTGATTTTCACAAGTCTTTCAAGAGATACATGAGACGTAAAAATCAGTGTCATTCCTGCATGTTTTCTATGAGACCGGTCATAAAGTTATCTATAGGACATTGTTCATTTCCTTATAGAAACACAAAATTTCCTAGGGGAATAGAATTCGTAAACATTGATTATATACTCACTTTAATGTTAACCAATAGTTTATGTCACTGCGGTGTTACTTGTTTATATATCCTTTTGTCTTTTTTTTTTGTTTGGTTTTTGCTCATAGCAGATATGTAGGATAATGGTTTATGTTCTCTTGGTGAAATCAGTAGAATTTTACAATTTAAAATTTGAGACTTTCAATATCATGATCATCATTTACTCACGGCCAATCAAAATTACATGAAATAAATGCTACCATTAATTGTTCCAAATCTGACAATTACAAAGCTCTATTAAAGATTTTCCTGTAAGTCAAGTCTCAGAATGTTTTTTCATAGATGATTTGTGAACAATTTGATATGGATTTTGCAGGTTCCTGATCTTTGTCACCAAATCAACAGAATTTCAGACCACCACCACAATGGTGTGTATCTAACAGAGTTAATACCTATAGGTGAAAGAGGAAGACATTTACAAATACGGCTAAGTTTCCTATCACTGTGTTCACTTTTGAGGACTGATGGAGCAATCATGAATTTGAATCTCGATCTTCCTAATATTTCAGTAAGTATGTTAAAAAGATGCTATAAGGATTTACCTTTTAGAATCATCTGTCTTCTAAAATTTTTAAAACTTCTTGCCCCAGTTGTTTCCTTATTTGCATGCAATTGTCATTGTTAATATCTTTGTAGTCTAAAAAGAAAATTTTCCCTTCAGGGATGAGTAGAGTCCTATTTCATTTAATTATTTTTATTTCACTTTTCTCAAATGAGCCCAAGCAGAGTGTTTGTGAAATAAAAAATAAATTAATTTCAAAATACAACCATACCCATCTGTGCTTGTGCAATATGTTTTCCAGATATTGATATCCTGGTTCTGTTTTTATCTTGTTTCTTCAGCTTCTCTCAATAGCTAACTTAGGTCATAACCATGTGGTAGCTGAATCATCAGAGTTGGCAAAGGCCCTTAAACATTTGCTAAAAAACGATGTCTACAAGATGAGATCTGCCCTACAGCACCTTGACAGAGCTGTCGGGGATGAGATAAACAGATGTAGACAACCAAAGGTGAGTAAAGTGAATGAGAATAAGCTTTTTTAACTTCACATAGGAAAGAGTTCATTACAGTATGTACAACTTTTGTTGATCCATTTACTCATTGGGATGAAGAGGGAACTGTTTCTTGTACATTTCAAAAGAAGTCCAATAAGGGATTATCTTAACCTAATAGAAGCGAGATATAGTACTAAGGCCTCTCTAGTTGGCATGGCAGGGTTGAAAAGTCTTACGTCATGGTAGGATAGCTGGTCTCAAGCTATATATTATGAGGATCAAGCTTTGGTTAAAGTATGCAGATAGCCAGCGGATGTGATAATCATATCATAGTCCCAATTCGGATGCTGCTTTCACATTGTAATATAATCGGTATCTGAAAAGCAAAGTCTAATACATTTTTTAGTTAGTTACTTTGTGGGTTTAACGTCACTTTTCGACAGCTTAGGTTATATCAGCGACAGTGCTATTTTGACATGTTTATGTGCTGCCACACATGAGCCCTAAGGTGTAGCACAACTCGAATGACTCACCCAGTCACAGTATACTGACACCGTGCCAACCAGTCTTAGTACTATTCTCATAATGCTGAGCGCCAAGCGAGACAGTCACTAAAATGCCAATTTTAAAGTCTTTCGGATCGGTGTCTAATGCATATAGTTGTTTGAGAATTTGTTTTCAAGAACGGCAAAGACAGCAGTTAGAAGTGAGAAACACACAGAATGTCTTGGAGACATTTCATAACCATCCCTTTCTTTTCCATGCCTCCTATGATCACATGGTTTGGATTTTCATTCTGACCTCCTCCAAATTCCTTCATGTTGACACACACACTCACACATTCCTTCCAAAAATGAAAAAAATGTACATTGTGTCTCCATCTTTACCATCAATCCTTTTTCATACAGTACAACACTAACAACTGTAATGTAATGCTATCACCAATCACCATTTGTCTTATTAGGATTGTCAGATTATTCCCTACCATTGATTCACACCTTAACAGAGCTACTGAGTGTACGCCAAAAAAAACGGAATTGTACGCTTTTTGGGCTTTTTTATGCTCGTATGCGTTTCTTAAAGGTGAAGTCGGCCGGTAGGATAAGCCTGAGAAAAGTATAGAGGTCTGGCTTGCCGGAAATATAGGTTGCAGTACGGTATGCGGAAATTGTTCTCCACTCAATAATCGGCGGTTTTATTAGGCTGTGTCGTAGGTATTATCTTTTTTTCTCACAAAGCGTTATAGCTATTTTGATGTATAGATCGTGATGCACGGATATTTTCATTGGCGCGGGCGAGTATGCTTGTTGAAAACGTCTCAACCGGGAATTCATTGTTATTAGATCTCGATCTACAGCAGACCTGTTTGGAGTTTCTGTTTACTACATGCTGGTTTTTCGTGGATATTTTACAATGGAGCCATCTTCTAAGAGAGCAAAATATGATCAGGTTTGGAAGGAGGAATATGGGAGGACGTTCAATGTGAATGGAATTTCGAAATCCGACAAATCGGTGCACAGTGTATTCTGCTCATTTTGTAAGTGCCATTTTACAATTCGTTCTGGTCGATCTTATGACATTAAAAAGCATTGTGCCACTCAAAAACATGTGATTGCAGAGAGAACTGCCAGTTCAAAATCAGACATTACCCAATTTTTCAAAGGTAGAGTGGAGGATCACAGCACGATTCAAAGTCAGGTTAGATTTACGAAATTTTTAGTGGAGAGGAACTTGCCCCTGGCAATTTCAGATGATGCCAGTGAACTTTTTAGGGCTATGTTTCCAAAAGCAGAGGAAGCCAAAAATTACAAATGTGGAAGGACGAAAACAACTGCCATAGTACATGCTCTGGTTGACTATGAGAAATAAGATACTTTATCTACATTAAGAAAGTGTAGTGTGTTTAGCCTCGTACAGATGGGGGAAATGATAAGAAAATAAGTTATTTCCTATCCTAGTTCGATATCCTAATGCCTTTAAAGAGAAAGTAGTCACAGAAATTCTGTCTGTTATTCACTCCCATCTGTAACAGCAACAGGTCATGATATCTTTTTACATTTGGAAAATACTTTAATGGACTTCAGCAGATGCATTAGTTTCAGTGCAGAAAATGCATCAGTGATGGTGGGGGAAACTTCTGGCGTTGCTGCCTTCCTCTGTGAAAAAAAATCTAATCTAACAATTGTCCGGTGCCCATGCCATAGGATCAATCTAGCAGCTCTAAAAGCTGCCAATGCCCTGCCTGTCAAGATAGATCAGCTGCCTATTGACATTTTCTTTTTTTTTTAAAGATAAATCTTGTAAGCGAATAGCTTGCTTGAAATAATTGCAGTCAATACTGGGGACAGAAAGCCATGAAATTCTCAAGCATGTAAATACTCGATGGTTATCCCTTGGACCCTGTGTAAACTGCTTGCTTGAACAGTGGCAACCACTATCAGCACTATTTTTATTTTAGAGATATCTGAAGAAGGCTCGTCTCGTTCAACTGCACCCAAGGCCCAGGGCATTTCCAAGAAATTGCTGTCATCTGAGACTGAAGCCTATGCTTTATTTTTACAAAATGTAATTAAGATTTTTGAAACTGCCAATGCCTTGCTCCAAACAGATGAGCCCTTAATTCATCAGGTCAAAAAAATAATGAAAGGAATTGTTAGAGACTTGTGCCTCAGATTTATTAAACCATCAATTCTCAAGGATGCCACAGATGTGTTAAAACTTGATGTCAACAAAAAGAACAACATATTGTCACATAATGAAATTGACATTGGCTTTAGGTGCCGCAAACGCACGCCGCGAAACGGGTAGAAAATTCTGAAGACCGGTGAAAAGTTGCCGAACAGCCTCCTCTTTCTCATAGCATATCTCAGCTCACAGTTATTCATTTTGAATGAAATAAAAACAGTCTTTAAATTCAATATTTTGTTGCTTTGTTGTGTTCATTGTGAAAACGTTTGTGATTTTTAAGTGTTTTACAGAGTCTAACTTAATTGACTTTTGTGGTAGTCCAGCCAGCGCGCAGCCATGGCTCGGCCCGAGACGGCTGGATTCAGGATTGCCTCTCAACTCAACCTCGGTTTCGCGATCATAGGCCTACCACACGCGGCTAACTGCAGCCCGAAGCCGGTTCTTGGTTGGCCACTATTTTTAGTAACAACGACATTCCAGTTCCGGAGCGGTGGTTGCGAATGTAAACAGTCTTCATCTTCCCGATAAACGTGGTTGTCATCTTTGGAATGGAAATGATTCAAGGTAAGTTTGACTGCTCTCTAGGGTAGTCTAGTTATAATCACATGATGATGATGATGATGATAATTATGGTTTAAATATATAGATTAGAGGACATGGTCGTCGGACCAAGGGTTAGTGGATTCAATCTTCAGACCCAGGGTTAGTAGTCTAGATCTAGATCTAGTACTACTAGTAGTAGTGGACATGCTCGTTGGACCTAGGGTTTGTTACATGAAACTGATGTGGTTTGCTGTTTATGTTAATATAAATGATGTAACGAATGTGTATCTGTCCTAAAAATTAAAAAATACTGCTCACTCGTAGTAGATCTAATCTTTATACCATTAACATAACTAGCTACATTAAGGGAAGAAGACATGAAGTTATGAGGCGAGCTCTCATCGAAGTAATATGGCAGTGTCTTGATTAATGTTTTGACCATGTGCCTATAGTTAGAGTGTATTTGATATGATATGGCATACTTTTTTGATTTATTAGTTCCAGATCTGTCTCCCTCAAGAAGGGATCTGTCTCCACCAAGGAAGATTAGATGGCCCAACAAAGTTCAGCAAGAAAAGCAATGGTTTGCGTCTCCCTATCTTAAACCGAATGATATTCATGAAAGTGATCGAGTGGACAACATCAAAGAATTTCAGCATTTGATATGGGAGACACCAGCAAATACGATGATTTCTAAATATTGTAAGTACCTATTGTAACTATTTAACCCAATTCCTATGTCAGATGATGATAGTGGGTGCTCATATGATCATGTTATTTTTTTCTCATTTTTATTGCATCTTACAGTAATAAACAAATCAATTAGTATTAGTTTTCCCTCTTTCATTTTCCTTTTTCCTTCAATCTTATATCTTTTCTCATTCTTAATCAAATGCCTCTTTCTGTCTTTTGTTGTAAACTGAAGCATGAGGATTTGGGGTTAGTTTGTTGGAGGGAATTGAGGGAATAGGGAAGTACACTGAATTAAACACTTTACCCTAATGCTTTCTTTCAAGTATATGCCCATATAATTTGATGACATTTAAACCCATGTACATCTTATTTATTTATTTAAATGCTCACAAGATGGATGCTTGAATTGTATAAGTAAATTTCATTTCTACTTGTATTCATGTTTATTACAATTTGTATCTTTGATATAATATTATTATATTTGACAGATTACAGAGAACACTGCTGTGAAGAAACAATTTTAATATACATTTTTGTTATTACAGGCCACACCCCCAATGAGATGGCTATATTGTGTGGAGAAGGAAGCAATGGATGGCTACTTTCCAGTCACATCGCTTGGGTCTGCGACAAGCTGAACAGATGTCAGCAGAAGGCCATTAATCTGGTACTAAACTTCAGTACTCCAGAAGATTTGAAAAGACTGAAAGACAAGATAGGGGAAACTGTAAAATATGTTAATTTTGTTGTAAATGTTGGTATGAATGTTGATGGCACTGTTTTCATAAGTTCTGAAAAACGTTCTGGGAACCACTGGGTTCTTGTTTCTGTTGATATTTCATCATCCAACAGCCCAAGTGCTCTTACTCTACCACGGTCATTACTCCTGCTTAAAACTTCTACTACACCTACTACTCCTAACCTACTACTACTACTACTGCTACTACTATTACTTCGACTTTTCCTCTGGAAATGGAAATGGAAAGTCTCATCAGGACAATCCTAACTAATATACACCTTCTATCAACCAGGCTTTGCGAGGGGTGCCTTACATATCACACCTCACAAGTCGAGCACCCGTGTATGATGGACAGCCAAGAGGAGAAGATAGGAAAGTACCTCGGGGATGCAATACGCATCATTGACCCCGAGTTGCTTTATCGACTCCTCCCCGCGGCTCTCCATGAGGTGGTTTTACGAGGAATCGGAGAGGATGAGGCGGAGGCTGGCCCCAACGACATGGAGGTAAGTAGTCGGGTTAATAAGTTGTGTTAGATGTTTTAGAGTCGCGTAGAGAGAGTAGTGCAGTTTTCTAATTATCAGATTACTATCTTCTACTAACCCTGTTTTGTCTACAAAATTTGCCACAGGATCAAGCAACATGGGCCCGGGCTATGGAGGTGTTGGGGATTAGTCGTCTTTTATATATAGGACTCTATCCACAAAATTGCTCAAGACACTATCAGTGTTCCTCAACAGGCCCTTTCCAATCAAATACCGTCTGAACTCCATGTGGAGTATACAGAGATGCCGCCATTTTACTTGCTCTAGCATACTGACAAGATCCTCCTCTGCCTAAATTTGGGTACTCAATGACGTCTGACTGGGGTGGGTGAGGAAATGTGTGTAAATAGATTTCCCAAGGACTAAACAGCAGAACCCAGTTTTGAACTTGGAAGCTCATGTTTACAGTTCAAACACCTAGACCCACACAGCCACATAGTTATTGATGTGTTCACAGTATTATTAAGACACTTATGAATTGAGATACTTCTGATGACTATTCAATGTCATGGCAGGCATTGATTATATCCATGCATTTGACTGCCCTCTCTTTCAATTTGATGAAAAAATCTTAGTCAATACCGAGAAGTGGTGGGGGTCTGGTTGATGCCCAATACATCAGTCTGTCATTTGGCTGTTGTTTCAACCGATATATGTTATCTGGCCTTAGAAGCCAAAATTGAGATTTTGATTTCATTTATTTCCAGCACACTTTTGCCAAGCTGCTTATTGAAGTTTTGTGTCTTGGCAAAGACAGTCCTGATGCCCATCGACTGCTCAACTTCAAAGCTCCGAAAACTGCAAGAGCCGTAAGAATTTATTTTTTTTAATGTAAAAGGCATTAAAAAGTTTCAAGCTTACTAAAATATCTGGGAACAAAATTGGACATTTCTGAAGACATTCACCTTTGAAAGAACTACAAAGTAGAAAAACATGATTATTTGCACTAATCTTTAAATACACAAAGAAAGAAGAAGTATATTGGACTTGCTTTCCTCAAAGTTACTCCTGACTCATGCATGCAAGCTTATTGATAAACATTTTCTTTGCTTGTATGAACCATACACACTTAGACATGTTCTGCAATTCATGGTCAGAGCTCTTCTAATAAAAATACATAAAATTATGTCTAGATCTAGTTTATTAAACTTTTTAGAATATTCAGTCATTTGACAATGGTGTATGTGTGTCTGTGTGTACAACATATGGGTGCAAGATTATTTGTGTCTTGCTTGAGTGCCAGTGCAAAGCCTTCACAAGTGTGCCAATTAATTCTTTTTCTTTCTCTAAAACAATTTTAGTTGTAAAGTTTTATACAATCCAATGGAAATGGAATTTTATTACAGAAAGTTTTCATTTGGTTTCTGAATTTTAGTATAGTATACAAATTATGTGTATATATTTAGTCCTTAATTTTTATTGCTTACAAATCATTCATGTAGCATTGACAAATCAGTTTTTCTTCAATTATGATACAATATACAATATATCTTTTTTTTTTTTTTTAAAATTGATATAGGATGCTGGAGATTTTGCCAGTGTAGCGTATTATGTCCTAAAGAATCGTTGTCCTGATCGTGGTTCTCTCACAATTAAAGAAGTCAACGATGATCTAGATGCCATTGCCATCGGTAATGCAAACAAGGACAAAGCAAGCGTTCGGAAACACATGCTCAATTTATTGACTCATCTCAGTGCTACAGAACAAAAATGGTTGATTCGGATGATCGTGAAAGAGCTCAAGATAGGCCTCAGCCAGGCATCAGTTTTTAGCGTTTATCATGTGGATGCTGAAGAGCTATATAATGTCAAAAGCAATTTGGAAGAGGTAATTAATTAGTAACAAATTAAAAGCATTGATATATTGTGGAGAGTCAGGCTAAAACCTGTTCAAAGTACATGTATATTCAACAAGTTTTAATTTTACATAATTATACTCCAGTTAGTGCCCAACCTTTTTTCCCCGGTTCACTCTTCCTTGTCTTTTCCTTTTGCTAATCCACTCACATGTTTCAACATTCGCTGAAGGGCTTTGTGTTTGCTCATCTCTGCTGTCATCACTTTCAATCACCCTCACACTCATCAGCATCCCTGAATTCTTCATCTTTGTCACTGAGGTGTTCCCCCTCTCTCTCTCTCTCTCTCTCTCTCTCTCTCTCTCTCTCTCTCTCTCTCTCTCTCTCTCTCTCTCTCTCTC